>JAHWFO010076042.1:1221941-1235976 GCA_023313115.1 Rhysida immarginata | reverse complement strand
GTAGGCCTAACATAAATTAGCCATTTTTAACAATAGGCCTAACATTATTTAGTCATTTTAACTATAGGCCTAACGTTATTTAGCCATTTTTAACCATCGCCCTAACATTAATTAACACATTTAACAATAGGCCTAACAGCACTGAATTTTAAAATGAAATGAGCACGTGCATCAAGAAAGCTTCATAACGGGCACATGCTCCAGGCTGCCATCAACAATGCTTAAATGATAAACAAAAAGTAACACTGTATTCACTTATGACTCGTCGGTAGGATTCGATTGATATATTACATGCCCTAAGTTCATATTCTCAACATTAGTGCACGTGCTTGAAGGGGTCCACGAGAGCTCATCAAAAGTTGATATATCGCTGTTAAGTTCTTCCATTTTCACGTTTTCGTGGAAACGATGGCTGGCCAGGCACATAAAGGTACTGATCATGCATGTATTCTTATATATAGCTTTAGCTAAAGCTCGTAATAAGGGGTCATTGAAGTACTTTTTGGGGGTCATTTTCTCGGACGTAGCATTTCGAAAATCGAAAAGAATGTCATATTCGTCTTGTGCTCGTCATTCCCGTTCGAATGACATATTACATGCCTTATATTTCCAAAAAAAAATTTTAATGGGGGGGTTTGGGTCTCAATAGTCACGTGACCGTTAGACCGATTTCAATCACAAACTAATCAGGTAAGCCCAGGAAATGTCTCTATCGAAGAGCGAAAACAGAATTTGAAAAAGTTAAAACATTCTCGAGAAATCGTCGGACATACAGACGGACGGACAGACAGACACACAAACAGAGCGAAACCAATATATGCTTTTCAGCATATAATAAGATTCGGAATCTACCTTTAATATAGTCATTGGAACAAACAGCCCGAGCAACGCCAACACCACCTAAACAGAAGGCCTGGGCACAGAAACGTCATACATTGTTATATCATCATCTAACGGCCAAATTTAGGGCTTATTATTGGTAGAAATACGATTAACAATACCCGCTTTTGTGTGATGTAACAATGTATGACGTTTCTGTGCGCAGGCCTTCTGTCTAGATGGTGTTGGCGTTGTTTGGGCTGTTTGTTCCAATGACGTATATTAAAGGTAGATTCCGGATCCTATTGTTAACATCGCCACCAAAGTGAAGCCAATTGAAGCCATGGCAGTTCTGGACAGGAGTGAGCCATGGTGTTGTTAGCTGTGTGGCTTCTTTGTTTTTGACGATTTTGGGCCCTAGGAATAATTAATTCAAAACCATTCCTCAAAGTTTCCGCGTACACTCGTACAAAAAGACACGAAAAAGATCCTATCAGGAATCACTTTCCACAACCATAAATCGAAAATACGTACCGAAAGATGATCGAAACGAAATTGAAATTGAAACCCTGATCGAAAAATTGTTTATAAAATATTATAAAATATTTCAAATACAAAGTTAACGAAAAGATAAACTTATCATTCCGTGATCGGTGTGTGCAAGAATTATTAATCAGGTATCCTCATGTCTAGCCATGTGTTTTGCTCACTTTCAGCCATGACGGTTCTTGAAGGCAGACCTTCCCAAGTAAGCTGGCAGGTTTCCGGTTCTATCTTTAATATATATCACTGATTTGTATATTGAAATTTTACATTATTGATGCTGAAATTAAGCTATGGTCTCTTTAATCATTATACAGTAATTTTGCTTCTATAAACGAAATTAGTTAATTAAATAACATTAATATGTCAAATTAAAGTTACAATAGTATATAATTAAATTTTAGCACAGTCTTTTAATCCACTGGTCTGTGCACACGTGCAAATTCTGTAGTCAGCAATTGAATTGCTGCATTTTTTAAAGCAATTTTAGTTCCCTCTGTTGCATGAATTCGTCTACATCTCAAACTTAACAATATAATTTAACGATCGTACAACGTAACAAAACTGTCAGCTCGCAGCCGACTATTACGTGTTCAGCAACAAATACGTAACATCAGCTGACAATTTCAACTTTTCGATAAGATAGTATCGCCACATAGTGACATCCTTTGAAAACAATTCAGTTTTTCGAAAAATAAGAATAACTTAAAAAATTGATATAAATACGATATAAAAAGTACCCTACTTAAAGCACAGCGACACTAACTACGTACATGGAAAATTTCGTGCAGATTCGATGAGTATTTTCTAAGTTGTAAAAGGACAAACGTTCCAACGGACTCTGATTTTTAATATATATACTTCGAGACAAAAATATGGAGATTTTTGAAAATTTAAAAGATTCATCTCAGATAAGTGCTATTAAAATAAAATAGAATTGTAGGCTACTATGCATTACACAGCGATGTACAGTTAATATACACCATCTTAAATAATAATTATTAACTGGAGAAGCGTCTCCAAGCAAAGATAATGATTTTTCAATTGAAAAATGAAAGGAAAAATTCTGCGACCCGGATTCGAACCAGGAACCTAGACTATCATGGCCGATGCCTCTACCAATTGGGCTATCGCAGACACAATCTTATTAACTACTCATACACCATCTTATTAACTACTCATAAAATTTTTCGAGTAAAAACTAATTTTGTTGAACAAAAAACAAGCAAAACAACAACTGCATTGAAGTCAAAAGTTTGGAGATTTAATTATACTGAGACATAAGTTTGGAGATTTTGTTAAAAACGTTAACATTTGAAGTTTCTAGTAGCAGAAATTTAGCTATAGACCTCATGATTATGTAAATTAATCTATGATGGGTTGATTGATTACAATTTAGGGATGTGCTGAATTTATTTTCTTAAATTTTCAATAAGCATCCTACAAAACAGATCCCTTAATCTATTCATGACTTAATTATTAAGAAATGGCAAGAAAAAGAAAAACAAATTAAAATAGCAAAAGATCTCAACTTAACTACAAAATCTGTAAGCAAGATTATTGTAAAATATAAGAAAATTGGAAGTTGCACTGTGAAACAAAGGTGCGGCAGAAAACGCATCACAAGTAAAGCCGAAGATAGACATCTAACAGGAATTGTCAGAGAATATCACGCTTTCAAACGGCAAGAGAAATTATTGCCAAATGGAATCCAATCAGCAAGAAAGAAGTTTCGGCAAAGATAACAACCCGGCGTTTGAAAGAGACAGGCTACTCTTTTCCTTCTGCCACAAAAAAGCCTCTCCTAACTAAACGAACGAAGAAAAAGGACTTGAGTGTGCACGTGAACACTCAACATGGACTATAAAACAATAGCAAAAAGTCATATTCAGTGATGAATCTAGATTTACCCACTGAATGATGATAAACAAAAAGTTGTGCGCAAGAAACAAGAAAAGCTGGACTTTAGATGTGTACCATATAGAATCAAATTTCTACCAGGCATCTTAGCTTATGAAACAATAAATGCGTATGGGACCAGAAGTTAGCTTTTGTCAAAGGAAACTTCACCAGTTCCTATTACACGGAAATAACGGCTGATCATCTGATATCAGGTGCTGCTTTTTACTTTCCTGATGGTAACTTTATAATATACCTTGTCGCAGAGCAAACGCGACACTGAACAGAGCAAACGCGACACTGAACTGGTTGGAAGAACAAAATATTCACCCTCTAAAATGGCCAGGAAATAGTCCTGACCTTAAAGGACAAGTACCACTAAAAATCACATACTCTTTTTTATTTAAATTTTGTTAGTTCATGACGTTTATAGTACACTTTCATTAATAATTTTCTATAAAAATCATCATATTCCTTAAAAACCTGCGATGAAAACGGCAAAATACGACAGTGCGCGAAAAACGGCGTCCGCCATGATTTTGTTAGCAAGCTGGCGATGTGACGTCATCGGCCTGCTCCACAATTCAGTAGGAGACGTTAGAGAGCTCATCTAATTGCTTGTACTCTTCGACACCGTGATTTTTTTTAAGTAAACATACAAGAAAGAGTTTCTAAATATTACCTTGGCCATTTTAATTTATTTAATGACCTCTGTGTAAAGGAGTGTTTATTGAAATGTGTAGCTTAGGTTAGTAAAGTCACGAATAAATGATTTTAAAAAAGGAGACGTTATATGAATGACACTGAATGAATTTGGAAACACTTCTTTCCAAATTAGCACAGTTTTGCTCACGATTAACATGACATCGATTTGAACAATAATTATGTAACTATTGTATTCGTTCGGTATTCGTGTTTAACAATTATGCTTCACCCTTTTCTGCTCAAGAAATAAGAAAATAAGCAACGGATAGATTATTTCGGACAGATAAATGGAATCCCGGCAAAAGCAACAGCGTCTCTTCTGTGTGAATATGAGGTCGATCCAATTATTTACCAAAGAAAAAATAGGAAAAGAAACTATTCAAAACCACCACTTTTATCAGATATGTGTAATCGTTCAAGCAAAAAAAAAAAAAAAAAAAATGTATCTATATACAAAACTCGCTATAATCCATATAAATAAATGAAAATACTGTCTGTTATTAGAGTTTGCGATTTTTCGTACGAAAATCAAAAAGATACGAAAACGAAAACTTATACGACATTTAAAAATTTTTCATTTTCATCACTTATGTAACGGAATTTTTTCAAGATTTTCGTAGGGAATCTCGTGTGCTATTTGCGAGTGCGCATTCATCTGCGCATCAACTACCCGATTCATAATGGACGCCAAACTTTAGCTCCGTCGAAGAAAAAGTTTGAACGTACAGTGCATTTCGACAGCACAAACAATTCTATTAAATAAACATGAATTACCTACTGCAGTAGCTTAAGCAAAATGTTGATAAAATATCTAATCTAAAATGTTGATAACTAACTTTCAAATCGACTGGAATAATCCACTTTGAACAGGGACGAATGCTGCAAGGGAAACAAATTTCGTTTCGAAAAAATGAAAAGTCGGTTTCGTGCGCACAGCGCAACTTGTTTGAAGAAAACAAAAAATAATCATGAGCAAATACGAAATTGCCACTTAAATTATGTCGTTTTCGTGTTTGCTTGTTTTTTTCGTACGAAAAATCCCAAATTGTCTATTATTTAAGAAACAGAATCAAAAATGTTTCATTACTGGAAAATTAATCAAAGATTTTTTATAAGAAAATTCAAATTTTATTGATAAGCAGATAAAGACAACTAAGTAGGAATAAATGAAGAAAGAATAGAAACACTGTAGGAATATATGTAAATATGCTATAAATATGTCTTTAATATCTTCGGTATTTAAACGCACAGTACTCCTCAAAGAAATTCTTTCCTGATAATGCTCACAACACAATTTGGAAAAACTTTTCTGTTAATTAACTTTTTCTCAAGCCAGTATATCTATATTGCCTGTATAAATAATAAAAGTTAATTAGATAACGGTCTAAAAATCATACATGTTATGAATATTAAGCTATGTGGGAGGGGCCTTTTCCCCGTCATGGTAGTTGCCTAGAAGTTCAACTAGCAAATCTTTTTATTTGCGGCTCCAATTTTTATGGCTTAATTTCACGATTTTCAAATAATTCATAGAATAGTTTTAAAAATCTCCATCGAAATTTTTGTCGCTTGAAGAGAATTTAGAACTGCTATCCGAGCCGCACTTAGCCATATCGTATACCTCAAACAATACTAAAAGTAGCTACAGCTCGCATTTCAGCAGGCCGATGACGTCACGGGGATGATCGCTCCACATCCAAAATGGAGCGCGACGGATTTCACGAAATAGGTATATAAACGCAGTTTTTATATATTTAGAGAAATTTTTGGCAATTTTTAATATTACTACATTAATTTATTTTCACTCTAGATTATTTAGACAAAAATTAGTTTTTAAGTGGTACTTGTCCTTTAATCCTATAAAAATAATTTGCGCTAAAATGTAGCGAAACGTATGTAAAATTTTAACAAACAAGGATTTATTCACAACTGTGTCCCATCTCTTGTGTGAAATATCGAGAGATGATTGTCAGTGTCTCATAGACTCTATGAGACAATGTGTGCAAGCAGTTATTAATGTTAAAGGCGGCTGGACCAAATACTAAACAAAGAATCTCTAAACTTATGTCCCAGCATAGACAAATCTCCAACCTTTTGGCTTCAATACTGTTTGTTTTTCTCTATGTTTTGTTGAAAGAAATTGTTTGAAGTACATAAAATTTTTTGTGTATAGAGAAGAAACTAAGTAATGTTCGAATAAATCATCGTATAATGCATGAACAATTCCTTCTTTTTTAAAAGAGTTTTTTCAGATGAACCTTTCATGTTTTTCTTCATATTTTTGTCTGGGAGTGTATATGGATTAACATCTGTAAACATTAGAGTCACATTAATAAATAACCAATCGCAGAAGGCAATAAATGAGGCAATAAATGACCTGTCATCAGCAAATTGGTTGAGTATATACAGGATGTTGTAGGAATTCGAAAAACATTTCAATTGTTGCAATGCAGAAATGGTGCGATCAGACGTACAAAAAAGGGTATGATTATTGACTTTGGGGCCAAAGGTGGCAGCATTTCAGAAACTGCAGGATTTATGAACTGTTCGCGTGTTGCTGTGCTAAAAGTGTACCGCGCATGATAAATTGGCACTATAGAAAACAAGAAAATAACTCGTAAAACGATTTCCAAGTATGCTGAAAAGAAGCATATATATAATGTTGACTTTTAACTTTACAGTTTGATATAATATTTACTATTACTATAGATCTAACATTAATTAGTTATTTTTAACAAGAAGCCTAACATTAATAGACAATAAGCCTAACAGCAATTATTTAATGGCGAAAATAGGCTTAACATCAACTGCTTATCGAAAACTACAGGCTTAAGAACAATTAACTGTTCATACTAATATGACTAACTTCAATTAGCTATTAATAACAATAGGCCTAACAGAAATTAGCTGCTGATGTAAATTAGCGTCGACAATAATAGGCCTAATAGCTTATAGTCAGGGGCATGAGAGTTGGCGATTTCGTAGGGGAGAAAATGATGATTTAACTATGCTAAAATGAGAGAGTGAAGAGTCTTGGTTTTCTTTCCTGCCCAGACCTGCCAACTCACCCGGATTTTGACAATCTCACCCGGTCACCCGGCGGATCGTAAAAATCTCCCGGCGAATGGTACTCTCGTAAAAGAACCCCTAATTTTTCCCTTCTTTCCCTACGATGCACCAGCAACTTACTTACTGAGTACTTAGTTCACGTACCGTGTATCTTACTCCCTTAATTATTTTGACTAGTGTACAAATTACAGTATTTTGATATGTAATTGTGACATCCTAATCCTATATATTAAAACGCAATGCACTTTTTAAAAAGCATAATTGGTATGCTCATTGATCATTGTTATCGTCGTTAATTGTTGTAAGTGTCGTAAATCTGATCATAAATGCTAGCAAAGTTCTTGATTGTGACGTCTTTGTGGAGAGGATTTTTTTTTGAAACCACACAGTTGTTTGCCGTCAAATTTTGACGGGTTCCATATAGTGTAAAATTAAGCCCAAAAATAAAATTTCGGTGCACAATTTTTGTAACAATTAATTATGTTATCGATATGTATATTTTAACTTACAAAAATTTACTATCACTCCAGAAATAGTTGGCAGGTCTGCCTACCCCTAACCCCAAGTTGAAAAGTTAAAAAATTTAGGTCAGTAGGGAGAGTAGAACCTCTTGAATAATGTTATTTTTTATTCGACGAAGTGGTCAACTCTTATGCCCCTGATTATAGTTTATTAGGGTATTTTAACAAATGAAAAAAGTATTGTACTCGGATGCAAAGATTCAGTTACGTATCATTGCTTAATATGCGATTCAATCAACGTACCATAATTAGTAGGCAATAAGCCGATCAAAATACTTACAAAATTTTAATTTCATTTTTAGTTTCATTTTTATTTGTTATCACATTTTCGTAGAAAAGTGCTTATATGATCGATTTGTCCAGCCAACACCACCTAGACAGAAGGCTTGATAACGGAAACATCATGCATTATTACATCATCATTAGTCGACCAAATTTAGGGCTCATTACACTGGGCAACAAATTTTCAAAACTTTTTTGCCTCCGATATGAAAATAACCATTTCTTTATGAGTTGAATGTGCTGAACACGAATATGACTGTGAAAATGCAAATTTGGCTCTAGTTTTTTTGTAATCTGCAAAAACAATTGTGTACATAATAAAATGACTACCAATAGCTCTGGTCAACAACATTTTTGGTACCGGGGAAGATAGGTGTTCTAGACTAATTTGAGCGTGCTCATTCCAAATCTGAATTCCAAATTTCCCTATCACGTCAAGATCTCGAGTTATAAAAATAGTTTAAATTTTAATGGTAGCCATTGTTTAAATTTGAGATCAGGAGACTGTTTTACACCACTGAAACTTAACATCCTGACATGATAGAAAAATTTGGAGTTCAGATATGGAATCAGCACACTCAAATTAGTCCAGAAAACCTACGTTTGTCAAAGTTGCCGTTCTACTGGATAAATATACACATTGAAACGTAGAAAATAAACTATATTAAATATCTCAAAAACTAGAGCCAATTTGAAAAATCTGATCTCATATTCGGAATCAGTGCAACAAATTTACCATAAAATGACTTTTAAATGATTGGAGGCAAAATGTGTGTTGCCCAGTGTTATTGGTTGAAATAGGATTAGCAATGGTCGACTAATGGTGATGTAACAATGTATTACGTTTCCGTTATCAGACCTTAGGGGTCGTCCACAAATTATGTCATCCTTTTTCCAAATAATTTTATACCCCCTCCCCCCCATGTCAGCACATGTCATATTTTTGTAAACCCTCCCCCCTCCCATCGGATCGGCCTCGGTGGCTCAGCAGGTTGCGTGATCGCCTCTGATGCCCGAGTACGCGGGTTCGATCCCGGCCGAGGACGACGAGGATTTTTCAGGGGGAAATCCTGAGATCACGCACTTCCTTCGGAAGGGAAGTAAAGCCGTTGGTCCCGTGTAGTCGTTTGCCGGCTGCACGTTAAAGAACCCTTGTGAGGCAAAATTTGCGGCCCCTATAACGCCGTCCTGAAATGACCATGGCAGTTGAAAAGGACGTTAATACCAAACAAACCAAACCAAACCAAACCTCCCATCGGTCATATGTCATCCTGACATGAAAAGTGACAATTAAATTCTATTAACGAAGATGTATGGAGGTAATAAATAAAAATAATGCCACCATAAAGGGCAATATTCCATTTATTGAAATATATTTACTCATCCTTAATTCTTGGTGAGATAGCCCAAATCTCCAAATGTTTGATTATTAAAGACGCATTTTTTGAGGTTGCTTCAGGAACGAACACGTCAGAAATATCATATTCGCTAAGCCACACAAAAATCACCATCATCTTCAGTAGATGATTGCAAGTCTACCTTTCTTGTTTGCAGGTAATATTATCTACGACTGCAAGTATTCTAGTAGGAACATTCAAATTAGAGGTCTTGCCATGAACTGGTTTGTGCAGTTTCATGCGATTGACAGAAGAGAAATAAAGAGCACAGCTTTGGCAAACACGTTTGTGCAAGTTTCCCTGCACACTTGGACAATATGCATCGTATGGGAGTATTCTATATGTTTTACATGTACATTTCGAGACAAAAATATGGAGATTTTTGAAAATTTGAAAGATTCATCTCAGATAAATGCTATTAAAATAAAATAGAATTGTACTATGAATTACACAGCGAAGTACACTTAATACACACCATCTAATTAACTACTCATACAATTTTTTGTGTAATAACTAATTTTGTTGAACAAAAAACAAGCAAAACAACAACTGCATTGAAGTCAAAAGTTTTGAGATTTAATTATACTGAGACATAAGTTTGGAGATTTTGTTAAAAACATTAACATTTGAAGTTTCTAGCTGCAGAAATTTAGCTATAGACGTCATGATTATGTAAATTAATCTAAGATGGGTTGATTGATTGAAATTTAGGGATATGCTGAATTTATTTTCTTAAATTTTCAATAAGCCTCCTACAAAACAGATCCCTCAATCTATTCATGACTTAATTATTAGGAAATGGCAAGAAAAAGAAAAACAAATTAAAATAGCAAAAGATCTTAACTACAAAATCTGTAAGCAAGAATATTGTAAAATATAAGAAAATTGGAAGTTGCACTGTGAAGCAAAGGTGCGGCAGAAAACGCATCACACGTAAAGCCGAAGATAGACATCTAAGAGGTATTGTCAGAGAATATCACGCTTTCAAACGGCAAGAGAAATTACTGCCAAATGGAATCCAATCAGCAAGAAAAACGTTTCGGCAAAGACAACAACCCGGCGTTTGAAAGAGAGAGGTTACTCTTTTCCATCTGCAGCAAAAAAACCTCTCCTAACTAAACAAATGAAGAAAAAGGACTTGAGTGCGCACGTGAATACTCAACATGGACTATAGAACAATGGCAAAAAGTCATATTCAGTGATGAATCTAGATTTAGCCACTGAATGATGATAAAAAAAAGTTGTGCGCAAGAAACAAGAAAAGCTGGACTTCAGATATGTACCATATAGAATCAAATTTCTACCAAGCATCATAGCTTATGGTACAATAAATGCGTATGGGACCGGAAGTTTAGCTTTTGTCAAAGGAAAC
Source organism: Rhysida immarginata (assembly GCA_023313115.1). Taxonomy (NCBI): domain Eukaryota; kingdom Metazoa; phylum Arthropoda; class Chilopoda; order Scolopendromorpha; family Scolopendridae; genus Rhysida; species Rhysida immarginata. The sequence continues at coordinate 1,225,369 of JAHWFO010076042.1, read as the reverse complement.
GTCAGCAGTTCCTATTACACGGAAATAATGGATGATCATCTGATACCAGGAGCTGCTTTTTACTTTCCTGATGGTAATCTTATAGTATAGCTTGTCACAGAGCAACGCGACACTGAACTGGTTGGAAGAACAAAATATTTATCTTCTCAAATGGCCAGGAAATAGTCCTGACTATAATCCTATGGAGACAATATGGAGTAAAATGAAGCGAAACGTTGCTATATGCAAAATTCTAAACTGGATTTATTCAAGGATTTATTCAAGGATTTATTCAAAACTGTGTCCCATATTTGTGTGAAATATCGAGAGATGATTATCAGTGTATCATAGAGTCTATGAGACATGTGTGCAAGCAGTTATTAATGCTAAAGGCGGCTGGACCAAATACTAAACAAAGAATCTCCAAACTTATGTCGCAAACTTATCTCCAAACTTTTGGCTTCAATACTGTTTGCTTTTCTGTATATTTTGTTGAAAAAAATTGTTTGAAGTACATAAAATGTTTTGTGTACAGAGAAGAAACTAAGTAACTTTCGACTAAATCATCGTATAATGCATGAACAAGTCCTTTTTTTTTAAAGAGTTTTTTCAATGAACCTTTCATATTTTTCAAAAATCTCCATATTTTTGTCTGGGAGTGTAGTTGCGATAGCTTGAAGAGACAGTGCAAGTGTTACAAACAAATTTGGACACTGGCTACTGCGATGAATGGGATTTGATTCTGGAAGTGCTAACCGCAAACTGGTTTGTTTGTTATTCCAAATAAATGTTAAGTGTCTGCTTCCCCCCCCCCTCTCCACACACATACACACACACACACAGTTCGTCAGTTAATACTTCTTAAGAACATTGTTTAGCTTGGATTAAGAGTTTTGTTTCTCGTCTTATACTTTTCTTCGTATACGTTTATATTTATCCCAAATTGGGTACCGTTATATAAATATAAGGGGTATATACACTGCCCTGCAAAATGCGTCCGGACACCCCGATCCACGTGCCCTCTATGGAAATGCTGCCGTCAGTAAGGTGATGGGCCACCCTTTGCTGCAATTACTGCTGCAACACGACGAGGAAGGCTGTCCACAAGTTGTCGAGGTGTGAATGGCCAGTCGTTCCCTATCGATATAGGCTATGAAACGACTGAAACAATGTTAAATTTTGTCGCTAGGCGGTGCTAAATCGCCCTGTTTCCGAATGATTTTTAAGACACAGTTTGAACAATGGATCAAGGCAAATGGGCAGGCTTTCTCTTATCATTGCAGGCTATGGCTGAGCACTTCGGTTCGGCTCTGCGCGTGCTCTAAACGTTGTTGATATGGTGCGCGTGCAGCAAAATGCACGTGATTGACAATTATTAAAGAACAAATCGGTCTCTAAATCAAAAAAATATTTTTATTCGTAGGGAGCTTATTATTTATTACGATAACTTGAAAACGAATTAACTTTTTCACACTCTGTTTTCATCAATCCATTAATAGGGGACAGAGCACGAACAAGTTAGAAGGTGAGATAAGTAGAAGACCTGTTGATCCGGGCGCATATATAATGAAGTAGGCGCCCCAAATTCAACCAATCAGCGTGCAGTGTTCGTGTCAGGTGACCACCCACCCCCTCCACCCCCTTCCCGACGTCACAGGCGGCCATTTTCAGGTCACGTGATGGGTTTTCCCCATTTTCATTTAAATTTTTTTTTTCATTTAAATTTTTTTCTTAATTTTTTACCTGCCATTTTTCTAATTTCGGGTGTTGTCATTTCAGGTGTGGTCTTTATTTTTGGTGGTGGTGGTGGTCCTTGTTTTGGGTGTTGGTCTTTATTTTTGGTGGTGGTCCTTTTTTGGGTGGTGGTCCTTGATTTGGGGTGTTGGCCCTTGTCTTGGGTGTTGGTCCTTGTTTGGGGTGTGGTCCTTGTTTTGGGTGCTAGTCCTTGTTTTGGGTGTTGGCCCTCTGTTTTGGGCGTTGGTCCTTTTTTGGGTGTTGGTGCTTGTTTTGGGTGTGGTCACTCATCTGGTTACTGCCATCTCCTTGATTAAGCGTCCATGTTCTGATGACCGGTGGTTGATAATAAAATTAATATCATGATTATGCATCACTGTTTTTGGGCTTCACTGCAAAAGGGGCTTTCGTGATTTTATTTCACAATATAACCTACTCGAGTCCCGGTATATATACCCACTATCTAGGGGTAACCTAAAGTAAATGCCGCCTCAAGTTGTTTTTACCTAATTACTAATTATCATTTTGTTTCTACCACAACCAAATTTTTTTCCGTGTTACTTTACACTCCCTTCTAATTAACTACATTTGTTTCAAGGCGCTCAGTTTGTTTTTTAAGTTTCAATTAATTTTTAAAAATTGCATTGCATTGTCTCGTTTGAATGGTTGTTTGATTGCTCCCACAGCCTGTTGCAATGTTTGACAGGTATCTGAATACGCATATACATGCTTATAAATACAGCTAGGTCACACAACCTGATGAAATGTACGTATTCACTAACTTTTTTAGCTTATTTTAAAGGTGGGCTGTTTGAAATTTGTTTTATTTCATTTTTGCCTCTCTCACTGATTGCCTTTGTTCGCATAAAGGGTTGAAATGTTAAAATAAAAATACAAATTTCACATTTCTCAATGCTGGTGAGGCATACTTGACACATTCTCTTTACAAATTTACACAGCCTTGCCTCACAGAGGTTGATATACGCGTTGTTTGATTCTCCAACCTCGCGATATTCAGTCGCCCACCCCACTCTCTCTCTCTCTCTCTCTCTCTCTCTCTCTCTCTCTCTCTCTTTCTCCCTCTTCCTACATAACCAATACAAGTTTGCAAAATGTTGTTTAAAATTGTAGTCTAAAAATTGTTTTCGTTCTCTCTCTCTCTCTCTCTCTCTATCTTTCTCATACAGTATACAACTTTTTCTGTTCACTTATGGTATTAGGATACGAGAGTGATATGCTTTGTACGCTTCGTACTCTTTATAGTGCAAAAGTCTGTATTTAATGCGATGATTTAACATCATTTGTCACAAGTCGTTAAGCTCTCAAAGTCGCGCGCTTGTTGATTTGTTTTACAGTTTGAATTTTATAAATTTTACTTAATAAAGACTGTACATGGACTGTGCTTTCGTTTTGCGTCACTCTACATTTCACGACATAATGGTTCCACTAAACCAGGTTCCTTGATACCAATTTCCACTACCATTAATTTTACGTTATGTTCATTCATGACATATCATTCCAAGTCGTTTGATATATTACATGCCATATTTTAGCATTGAAAGTTCCAATGAACCATCATGGTTCAACTAAACCAGGTTCCTTGAAATCAATTTGGACTATCATTAATTTTACGTTAAATTCATTCATGACACATCATTCCAAATCGTTTGATATATTACATGCCATATTTTAGCATTGAAATTCCAATGAACCAT
>JAHWFO010076042.1:1191895-1221931 GCA_023313115.1 Rhysida immarginata | reverse complement strand
TGATATATTACATGCCATATTTTAGCATTGAAATTCCAATGAACCATCATGGTTCCACTAAACCAGGTACCTTGAAACCAATTTCCACTACCATTAATTTTATGTTATGTTCATTCATGACATATCATTCCAATCGTTTGATATATTACATGCCATATTTTAGCATTGAAAGTTCAATGAACCATAATGATTCCACTAAACCAGGTTCCTTGAAACCAAATTGGACTATCATTATTTTACGTTATATTCATTCATGGCACATCATTCTAAGTCGTTTGATATATTATATGCCGTATTTAAGCATTGAAAGTTCCAATGAATCATCATGGTTCCACTAAACCAGATTCCTTGTAACCAATTTGGACTATTATTAATTTCACATTATATTCATTCATGACACCTCACTCCAAGTCGTTTGATATATTACATGCCATATTTTAGCATTGAAAATTCCAATGAACAATAATGGTTTCCCACGGACACGCTATTTTCTCACTGACAGCATAAAGCACCTTTCGGTACTTAATAATTTGAAGGCAGGGAAGAGGGAAGAACAAGAGCAGAACTTTTTAGAGCCGCGAATCAGGGCAGTCAGATATTGGTCCAAATCTCTTAATGTGAGATACAGCACTCGAAGATTGTTTGCTTCTGATTTGACTTGATGCTTGATGGTCCTCTGACAACGCGCCTGCACAATTATTCCACATTCGCTTAGGTTCCTGGAGACTTGCATTATGTCAGAATAACAACAAATAGATGTCTGAGTTGTTAAATCTGGAAAGCAATTGGTTCACGCATTGCATGCAAAGATGTCATTCTTCATCGTCCTTTGGCAGCCTTAGAGCTTTTGAAGCCTCCTGGATAGTATCTTGCAATACACCAGTAACTCTTCGAAGATGTTCAAATGATTTTGGACCACGAACAAAACATAACAACCGAAGCTGTCGACTTCCATTCTCCGTTGAATTCGCATAGGCTTCTTCGAGTTTCGAGACTGTCTGAAATTCTCAGTGCTATTACCCTACTCATTAGGAGTCGTTAATCACACTATTTACTAAGTGTTTTTACACGCATCAAACAATTATCGAGCTATTTTTCGAATCTCCCAAACGTAGAATTGAAGTAGATAATTGGTGTTATATTGCTAAAGAGCAAGATATAAAGAATACAGGTAGCGCCGTCCGAGAGGAAAACTGACGGTCGCCCTATCTGGTGTTGGTAATTGGAATATCGCCAGCTTTATGACGTCACAAGGTCTAATGTTTAAAAACTATTACGAGGAATATTGCTTTTACACAGCAAAATGCCATCATGCGCGATTCCCACTTGCAATAATATAAATAAAATACAAAAGATAAGAATGTATCCTTTTTTCATTTCCCCAAAGATCCAAATTTAATTAAGAAAAGCAAATTGGATAAAAATATTTGTACCACAACTGCAATGATTTGCTCTATCATTTTAAAGAAGATTATTAAAACAAACCCAGGTCTATATCAACTCATGAATCGAAAACCACGTTTAATGAAATCTGCGATTCCGAGGTTGGAGGATATACGAATTCAGTCACAGAATATACGAATTCACTGTTTTCATAAACGTAGTCTTTAAAATGGTTAGATGACTACAAGCAAGAACGGATGAATGGGAGGGGGAGAGGGTGCAACAAGTGAACGTTCTTCCGTTCTTGCTACAAGTGAATGTAAGAGCAAATTGGCTAGATATTGTAAATATGTAGTTGGTGCAAAATTTACAACTGATGATTTTTAAGATAAAACTAGCGACGATGTTACAGCAATAAGACTGTTTTTTGTTGTTTTTTTTTTTTGTTAAAGCTTACGCGTTTCGAAGCAGTAGCTTCATCTACAAAGTCGGTGAACCAGTAGATGAAGCTATTGCCTGGTTCACTGGCTCTGTAGATGAAGCTATTGCTTTGAAACGCGTAAGCTTTAAGACTAAACCAGTCGTATTGCTTTAACATCGTCTCTATTATTCTCTTACTTTAGCTAGCAATACAAGACCTTGACACCATGTTTATATTTAATGATGATTTTTATTTTAATCTAACCTACAGAATCCTTAATATCCTATGATTTAGTTGTAAATATGTTGTTGTGAATGTTAGGTAAGGGGATATATGAATTTATTGTTTTTTCATAATCGTCGTCTTTGAAATGGTACAAATATTTTTACCCAATTTGCATGGTATTAACAATTTTTTAATTAAATTTGTATCTTTGGGGAAATGGAAAACGGAAACATTATCTTTTTTATTAATTTTATATTATTGTAAGTGATAATTGCGCATAATGGCATTTTGCTGCGCAAAAGCACTATTCCCCATAATAATAAAATAGGTAGAGACTTTACAACACAACAAAGGGAGAACAGAGTTTCCGACTAGTTTCGCCATTTATTCCCGGCTTTATCAAGGACTAGAAGAGGTACCCGGCGTTGCCCGGGATAATTACACTTGCACAAACTTTTTCTTTCATTGTTAGTCATGAGATATATATTGTTGGTTCATGCAGTGTGTTTGTGAATTGCGTGCTGATACCATTGTTGATACCTATTGTTGTACCAACTTTGCCTTGCATTGTTGGTCATGAGATATTTCTCATTAATATGCCTTGCCATAACCATGAATATCTCCAGCTACTGATCATTTTTAAAGATTTTCAAGAAATTGTTAAGTACTAAGAACTCTCTTTTCTAAGAAAAACCTGAATAACAGGAATTCTATGCATTGTTACAAATTGAAACTTATCCATATTGCATCATCATTTTATGTTCATTGTTATAATTCTTGGAAAGGATTGCTTTATCACTGCATCATCATTTTGAGCTCGTTGTTATTGGTGAATTGCGTGTTGAAACCATTGTTGATACCTATTGTTGCACAAACTTTTATTTGCATTGTTGGTCATGAGATATATATTGTTGGTCCGTGCAGTGTGTTTGTGAATTGCGTGTTGATACCATTGTTGCAAAAACTTTGTCTTGCATTGTTGGTCATGCGATATTTCTCATTAATATGCCCTGCCATAACCATGAATATCGATTTTTTTATCGATAATTATTATTTTTCCGAAATCTGAGGTAGACAGTGACCTTCCTCATGCTTTGAAGGTCATGTATGCGAAATTTCATCAAGATCGGAATAAAACTGTAGATTTGTATAAAAAACGTACAGACCCACAGACAGACCCACAAACATCCTTCTTTATATATATAGATACACACAAGAGGACATAAGCCTTTATATACAGAAAATATGGTACAGAATGAGAACATGATTGGATGAAGAAATAACAAATAGTAAATAATATAAAGTGTACAGTGGCGACATTGAAAGGAGAATGGTTGGATAAGGAACCAATAACAGTGAAAATATAAGGAATTCTTGAGAGGAGAATTAATTGAAATATAAAGGAAAAAGTGATGTCATAACACAAACAAAATTGAAAACGCGGACCTAGAAGAAGACTCATCCGGAGTTAACGTAAACTAAGGTATCAATAAAAAATGGAAAGGAAAGTAAATATACAAATTTGAAAAATTACAAGATATCGGATAAAGAATTTAAAATTGAATAAATGTCAAAAACGGTTTGGCAGTTGAGGAGATGCTCTGGAGAAGAGATCTTAGCTTTAAAGATCTCAATAGCTTCGAGAGTGGCAGTCTTGAATGGGTCGTTGCATAGATGGAGAACGGTCATGATTTCACTTTGCTCTTTGGGGGCATGTCCCGTGCGGGCAAGGTGGATCGCGTAGTGTGAATTATTATCTTGTTTCTTGTAGGAGTCCATGTGTTCTTTAAATCGTTTATTGAAATTGCGGGTCGATAGGCCTATGTAGTATTTGTCGCAAAATCCACAGTTTAATCTATAAACTCCGGAACGGGAGAAATTGTCGGTGTGTGTTTGGATGGGGGGATTAAGCGAGCGAAAGCATGGGGTCGATGAGCGGTAGGAAACTTGGAGGCCGAGTGAGGAGAGGAAGGCGGAAAGGTGGTAAAATTGAGGGCTGATGAATCGTAAGGACACCCATTTTTTGGATGGGGATGGTTGAGGAGGTTTAGGGTTGGAGAGGGCAAGTTTTCTTCGTTGGAGAATCCGGGAGAAGGTTGAAGTTGTGTAGCCATTTTTTAAGGCGAGGGAGCGTATAGTTCGGAATTCGGTGGCACGGGAAGAAGGACTGAGGGGTAACTTGAGGGCACGGTCGATGAAGAAACGGAGGGAGGCTTGTTTATGGATAGGAGGGTGTGAAGAGGAACAATGGATTAAATTAGATGATGTAGTGGGTTTACGGTAGACAGAGAATGAAAAGCGGTGGTTGGAGGGGTCATTAGTGATGACGATATCGAGGTATGGAAGAGAGCGGTTAGATTCGGTTTCAAAGGTGAACTGGATGTGGGGTGAGAAAGTGTTGAAAAGGTTAGCAATGTCAACAGGTGAAGTAAAACGGGAATCAAAAATAATTAGGATATCATCAACGTATCGAAAGTATGAAATAATGGTGGAGTTAGAGAGAAGGGGAGAGACAAAGGTGAGTTCAAGGTTCTGGAGGAAGACTTCGGAAAGAAAGCTGCTTAAAGGGAACCCCATTCCTAAACCGGACGGTTGGGAATAGAAGGTATTATTAAAGGAAAGGTAATTCTGGTTAGAAATGACAGTGAGGATAGAGTTTAGATCGACGTAGTCATGAGCGGGAAAGGAGGATGAGAGTAGAAGGTTTCCAAGGATAGAGAGGGTTTCTGGGACTGGGATGTTAGTATATAGGTTAGTAATGTCAAGTGACATGAGGGAAAGGTATTCATTAGTGTGGAAGGAGGAGAGAGATTCAGTAAGGGTAATGGAATTTTGGACATTATAGGTGTTTGGCAATAGTTTAAGGTTGAAAAGAAATGAGGAGAGGGACTTAGCAACGCGATGGGCAGGGGCGGGGGTGTAATTAACGACTGGTCTTATAGGCATATTGGGCTTGTGGATTTTGACGAGGGCATTAAGGGTAGGAGGGCGAGGGTTACGTGGAATAAGGTGTCGGAGGTATTTAAATCGGGGGGATTTGTTAACAGCTGAGATGATAGACGAATGATATTTAAGGGTAGGATCGGAGGGCAAGATAATAAAATTATTGAATGAAAGAAAGTCACAGACCTTGGAAACATATATAGATCGGTAGAGGATAACGGAAGCGTTTCCTTTGTCGGCTTTGACGATAAGGGCATCAGCTTCCGTTAATTTCTTCTTTATGGTGGAGGCGGCGGCAGTGTCATTGCGTTGTTCGCAGGATATCTTGGCGGACGTCGCATCGTTGTATGCTCTGCGGATGAGGTGTCCCGCAACGGCACGGGCTGAAGGGCGATCTTGTTGGGGTGGAAAAGGAACCAATAATTGGTTCCTTATCCAACCATTCTCCTTTTAATGTCGCCACTGTACACTTTATATTATTTACTATTTGTTATTTCTTTATCCAATCATGTTCTCATTCTGTACCATATTTTCTGTATATAAAGGCTTATGTCCTCTTGTGTGTATCCTTGATAAAGCCGGGAATAAATGGCGAAACTAGTCGGAAACTCTGTTCTCCCTTTGTTGTGTTGTAAAGTCTCTACCAATTTTATCGATAGAAACAGCACTATGGACCCCTTACTGAACGATCCCCATAATAATGTTTAACGATTGGTCCTTGTGACGTCATGAAGCTGTCAATATTCCAATTACCAATACCGGATGAGGCGACAATCAGTTTTCCTTTCAGACGGCGCTACCTGTATTCTTTATATCTTGCTAAAAAGAAAGGAGATTTTTAATTGTTTTCTTTTGTCGCTTCATTTGCTTTCGTTAGCATTAAAGCCCGTTGTACGACGGTACCACAACAGTCGAATCTGTAAATTTGATATTAATTTAACGCAAGTAATTATTTTATTAAGGCCTATTGCTGCAGAAACTTTCCTTGTTGCAGAAACTTTGCCTTGCATATATATTGTTGGTCCGCGCATGCATATTGCTCATGCATTGTCGCTTCATGACAGACGGTTCAAGCAAAATATATACAGAGTCTTTATAATTAAGTTACATTTTGACATGGCCATAAAAAAAAACTACTGGACCAAAAGCTATAATACTTGGTAATATTATACAAGAGGGCATGGGAAGTTCATATCCAGCAAAAAAAAAATAGTTCAAAAGGTCACCACCAGCATTGAATGGCGCTCTATGCAATATTCGTATACGAAATTAGACACGAAGACACAGGTTAACAAGTCTTTAATCGTTACTAAAAATAATTTTAGTCAGGCATCTGAATCAGTCCTGAAGAAAGCCACGGCTGAAACGCGTCGACTCTATGTCGTAAAATCACTGTTGTTTTAAAGACCCATATATTTATATTTTTACAAACAACTAAGACCAACATGTTTGAAAACATATATTTTTTAGTCAGATTAATTGTTTTGTTTTAAGAAATTAACAAAACTTCAAAGTTCATTTCTTAAAATAATTAATCTGCATAAAATAATATATAATTTATTATTTTACAACATATTTTTAAAATGATATAAATATCAGAAAACTAAAAGCGAACCCACCCGTTTGTATAATCGGGAAATAACCCATTGTTAGATTTTTTCTTTGTTGTGACAACGTCCACCGTCGCTGATCTATCTATATATATAAAGAAGGATGTTTGTGGGTCTGTCTGTGGGTCTGTCTGTGGGTGGGTCTGTGGATCTGTGTGTACGTTTTTTATACAAATCTACAGTTTTATTCCGATCTTGATAAAATTTCGCATACATGACCTTTAAAGCATGAGGAAGGTCACTGTCTACCTCAGATTTCGGAAAAATAATAAATATCGATAAAAAATCGATATTCATGGTTATGGCAAGGCATATTAATGAGAAATATCTCATGACCAACAATGCAAGGCAAAGTTGGTACAACAATAGGTATCAACAATGGTATCAGCACGCAATTCACAAACACACTGCATGAACCAACAATATATATCTCATGACTAACAATGAAAGGAAAAGTTTGTGCAAGTGTAATTATCCCGGGCAACGCCGGGTACCTCTTCTAGTCTTCTATATATATAAAGAAGGATGTTTGTGGGTTTGTCTGTATGTTTTTTATACAAATCTACAGTTTTATTCCGATCTTGATAAAATTTCGCATACATGACCTTCAAAGCATGAGGAAGGTCACTGTCTACCTCAAATTTCGGAAAAATAATAAATATCGATAAAAAATCGATATTCATGGTTATGGAAAGGCATAATAATGAGAAATATCTCATGACCAACAATGCAAGGCAAAGTTGGTACAACAATAGGTATCAACAATGGTATCAGCACGCAATTCACAAACACACTGCATGAACCAACAATATATATCTCATGACCAACAATGCAAGGCAAAGTTTGTGCAACAATAGGCCCATTGTGTTCGCATTAACAATGGTATCAACGCGCAATTCACCAATAACAATGAGCACAGAATGATGATGTAATGTTAAAGCAATCTTTCCAAGAATTATGACAATGAACATAAAATGATGATGTAATATGGATAAGTTTCAATTTGTTATTCAGGCTTTTCTTAGAAAAGAGAGTTCTTAGTACTTAACAATTTCTTGAAAATCTTTAAAAATGATCAGTGACTGGAGATAATGGAGAGTTAGCAGACTATTGAGAAAGAGTGGAAAGACGACAGAGGAAGCACTCCTTTAGCTCCGTGATGTATTGAGCAAATGGGAAGCAAGTAAATAGAAGAATCGAGAGTTTTGCTTCAAAACATCGAGAGAAGAGTGGAAATTGCAACAACACTGAGTATACATCTAAGGTAAGATTACGTGAGTAAGAAATTATTTAGACTAGCAGTGGCATCCTTGGAGAGGTCCAGCCATTGTGAGCCTTTAAAAAGATTTTTTTCGAATTTTCATTAAGAATATTTACTGTATTAATTCTAAGCATTTTCATGTGTTTATTTTTAAGATATTGCAAAATTTAATTTAATTTTTTGAGATTGTTCTGTTTACATCCAAGTGTAATTATCCCGGGCAACGCCGGGTACCTTTGCTAGTTTTATATAAATGATGATGTACTGATTTCGCCGGCAGATGACAGGATTTCAAGATATTATCTTAAAACGCTCGTGTTTCCATGTTTTTATACCTAATGCATAGGCCTTCCTTATATTAAATGCGCAGGCCTTTTCTCGTAGGCCATGGTTTGCTCCAATTAATTCCAATACACGCCGCACACGTATATGCTGCAGCAGCGCCACTCCGTTATTATTACGATGGCGAGCTTAAAATTCACTTAAGTTTAACTTGCTGTAACTTTTGACCCAATGGCTCATTTGGTGAAATATTTGCTTATTATTCAAGACTCAACCTTCCTCTTTCCAACGAGATAATGACCATAATTGTAGGATATAGTGATAGAAAGATATAGACTGAGATATGTACATCACTTTTTGAACGAAAAATCGCGTCTGAATTTTTCCCCGGCTGCACCCCTGATAGACGTAGTTCTACGTCAAAACAGGAAACTGCAGGACCCCTACCTAAAACAAAGTGAAATGTCCTTTGAACGTTGTGAGGAGAATGCCCTGTTTCTTCCAGGGATCAGTTTTTGCACCACTCAGTAATGTGTATGTATGCCTACCATGGGCTGCAGTAACCTCCATGCACCTTCGAGGCATGCTCCGTATAGTCGACGGATGTGATCTTGGGGAAGCCGATCCCATTACTCAGTAAGTGCCTGGATGAGCTGTTGCAATGTTTCTGGGGCTGAAGGGCGGTGTCGAATTCGCCTGTCAAGCATGTCCCAAAGATGTTCAAGGGGATTTACGTCTGGACTCATTGCAGGCCACCTCATGGTCTGAATGCCATGCATCCTTAGGAAGTCTTGAGTACAGCTGCAGTGTGTGGACGAGCATTATCCTGCATCAGAAGGAATCCTGGCCCCATGCAATGTGCAGCAACAATCACATGTTCTTCCAGAATGTCACGAATGTAAACGTCAGCGGTCATTTGCCCTCGGACGACCACAAGATCCGTTCGATAGTCTATTGAGATGCCATAATGGAACAACATCCCATTCGGTCAGTCTCACAAACTGTTGCGTCGGTGTTTCGCCCACCACGTCGTCTCCAGACACGTAGACGGCCATCACAGCAGGTCAGGCGGAATCTTGACTCGTCTGTGAAGAGAACAGAACGCCAGTGGCGAAGCTGCCAGGTGACATGTTGATGTGCAAACTCTAGTCGCGCCTGTATGTGCTGGCGGGTTAGCCTAGGCACTCGATTTGGTCGTCTGGCTCTCAAGCCAACTTCACGTAATCTGTTCCGGATTGTTTGATCTGAAACAGCTACCCCAGTTGGCATCTGCAGGTCATTTCTCAGGTCTCTGGCCATTGAGGTTCTTCGGCGCAGGGCACAAGTCCGCACATAACGATATTGATTGGCGGTTGTTGAGCATCGGCGACCTTGCTCAGCTTTTCGTGTGTACTGGTCAGTCGCCTGGAATCGTGTCCACAGTCGGAAAATGACGGAACTGGACACATTGAGGGCATTTGCCACAGTCCGAAATGATTGACCCGTTTGGAGTAATGTTACGGCTCTCGCAGCTTTTACTGCTTCAAGATGCCTTCGTGGCATGTCAGAGCACTAACAACATCGTTCCAGGAATGCCTGCACCTTCTAATGTTCGACCGTTATCTCCAAGCAAAGAGTGTACTGGATGTAACCACTTTGTTTTCCGGGGGGTTATATTGCTATGAAAATTTCTCAGAACATCTGGCAGCAAAATGAGTTGGCTTCAAACATTTCCTATGAGAGAGATAGTAGGTTTCATGTTGCAGAAGATGAAATAGCTAAAAAGTATTATTTACGCCCTAGTCAAGATTCCTTTAATGTTTTGAGCAGTGTATTATAGCTTTTGGTCCAGTAGTTTTTTTTGATGGCCATGTCAAAATGTAACTTTAATTATAAAGACCCTGTATATAGACTAGCTGAGATGCCCGTCTTCGCCGAGCTTTTCAAGGCAAAACGAAGGTGAGTTGTAAGTATCTATCTACTCTAGGTATATACCAATGTTGTTTAAGGCTTAATCCTGGGACTTGTTGTCATTGCATAAGCTGGGCGAACGGGAAATTGTCGACGTTTGAAGTCTACAAAATGATCAGTCGCCTGTAATGTATTCTTGGTATTAAAGCATATTGCCTGCGTTATCCCCGCTGAGTATTGACTCTTCGCCTAATTTATGCATGACGTCAGCGCGCCTGCGCGCAGGAGGCTAACGGAGTCAATAATACTTCCGCCCGAGTTTCCGCTATCGTTTTTCCACTATAATATTATTATAATAGGGTTTTAATATTTTAACAAGTGTATTTATTTTTATATTTGTTTATGTTTATTCTATTGATTTTATTTACTGATTTATTTATTTTAACTTAATTTATTTTGAAAAACAAATTGAAAAGGGAAGGAAAAATTCCGCGACCCGGATTTTTGAGTTAATTTATTTTGTCTTTTTAATGTATTTATTCATTTACATTTTCCTTAAGTTTTATCTTATTTTATTTTCATTTTATTCATTTATTATGAAATAATGGTTAATTTATAACTAAGTTTAATTTACCATTCGTATTGAATTTATTATAATTAGTTCCTATATTATTATTATGATTATTATTTTTATTAAAGTGGTTAGATTTTCGTTGTGCAAAGCCAATGAAAGCCTTGGAACTGATTCCGCGGGGGAATATTGCACCGAGCCCAGGGACAAACAGAAAAATAAACACCCATGTCCACGGCGGGATTTGAACCCACGACTCTACCGTCCGATAGCGACGAGACCTGTGCCTTAACTCACTCGGCCACCGAGCAGGCATTTCTTTTGTAATTCATTTAATTAATTACTTTAGAAAGGTTAATAAAATATTTTATTTATTTTATTTTTTTTATTTTTACAAACCGCGTCATCGATTTTTAGAAAAGTTTAATAAGTGGATTTTATTCCTTTTATATGTGATTTGTAGTGGAATACAAGCGAGATAAGTGGAGATATATATCCACCGTAGTCTTAACTAGTGAGTACTCAGGTCTTCCGGAAGTTGTTTTGACTCCCTTGAGATTTATCGCGCATGCGTCATGCATAAATTAGGAGAATCCCTAATTGTAGCTTGTAATGAAACTGATTATTCGGAATTGGCTGTGGTATTGTTTTTTACCCAAAACCTTCAACCTAATGACCGTCGACCCTACAATTTACCGACAACTTCGAATGTTGCTGTGGTTTGTTACCTGGCAGGGAGTCAGTGCATATTGTGATATTATTTTGCGCCAGCGCACAGAAAATAGAGTTCATCGGATTTTAGAAAATCACCCACGGTATGACATCTGCACTATGTGCTTATGTTTTCGTACGGAACGCAAGGGTGGCATATTTCTGTGCAGTCGAAGAACAATGCTCATACCGAACGTGTTACATACACCAGTTTTATGCTGACGATTTTCAAATTCGCCACGTAAATGTTTAAGATCGGCGAAGACGGGAAATAAAGTTGTTTCTGTTTAAAAAGTGTATTCTGAAGGATGCGAACCCACAATATCAAGGTTATCGAACACGCCATGTAACGAACGCGCCAAAGTAGCATTGCAAAAACGTAAGTAATTTTTTTATTACAAAGCTGGTGTGTCCGGCGCAACCGAGCAGAGGCAATAAGCAACATTAAACACCCATAGATTATAAGAAAATAAATATATTTAGTAACTCGCATGTTCAGGATCTGCCTTTGCAGAGCAATTCTGCATGTTGCGATTGAATTGGAGTATGACAAAATGAAGATATATTTAGATCCAGGCCTAGCTTTAACACTGAATGTGCCGTTCGCCCGACCATTAATTGAAGTGCTGTAATTCCACTCGTTGCCGTTACCAGAACAATTCTGCCGTCCAATAGAACAGTCGCCAGCACTTTTTCCAGCAAAAATGATTTACCGGTTTCGCCATGACCGTCCAAGAACAGTCTCCTTTTTGACGTCTCATTGCATACCGCATTTAATATATGATTGTACACAATGGGCTGTTATTCATTTAAGAGCGATATTTGATCCACCAACTCTTGGAATCATGCCCAAAGTATGCAGTCTCCAGCGATACAAGTGGATTTGAATCCTGGAACGCTTCAACTTCTTGATCAGCGAACTGACGCAATTGAGGCATCCCTGAATAATACTTGAGTCAGCGTTCATTGTTCGTCAGATATTGGCCGAATCTATTAATGTTAGGAACAGCACTCGAAGATAGTTGCTTCTGAGTTGAATTGATGCTGATGGTCTTCTGACAACGCGTCTGCATATATATTCCACATCTGCTTAAATTCCTAGGGACTTACATTATGTCAGAATAACTACAAATAGATGTCTGAGTTGTTAAATCTGGAAAGCAATTGGTTCACGCATTGCATGCAAAGATGCCATTCTTCATCGTCCTTTAGCAGCCTTAGTGTTTCTGAAGCCTCCTGGAAATTATCTTACAATACACCAACAACTCTTCGAAGATCTTCAAATGATTTTGGACCACAAACATAGCATAGCAATCGAAGCTGTTGACTTCCATACTCCGTCGGATATGCATAGGCTTCTTCGACTTCCGAGATTGTCATTAGGAATCGTTAGTCACACTGTTTACTAATTGTTATTACACGCATCAAACAATTATCGAGATATTTTTCGAATCTCCCACACGTAGAATTGAATTAGATAATTGGTTTTATATTGTTAAAAAGAAAGGAAATTTTTAATTGTTTTCTTTTGTCGCGTCGTTTGCTTTTGTTAGCATCACGGGTCTATAGATATTCATGGTCATCGAGCTCCATTGTTAAAATGAAGCTAAAGTTTCTAGTTCCCGGTAGGGCGGGAACTCTATTGAAAAGTGGCGCTGCATGTACAATCTGCCCAACTGCGCCTGCAGCGCCAACCCTATCGGCAGAAAGAAACTTTACTTTCGTATTCAGTTTCAATGAAAATCTCTATCGCTGGTTGCGGCAACACCTCCTAAAGAGAAAGCCTCTGCACGGAAACCGTCATACTTTGTTACATCATCATAGTAGTGCAAATTCAGGGCTTATTATTGGTAGAAATACGAATAACAATGCCCTACTTTGATGAAGTAACAATGTATGACGTTTCCGTGCACAGGCTTTCTCTTTAGGAGGTGTTGGTTGCGGTCGGCAATAGTGCGATCTATGCGGCACCTGGCGCGATCTGTTTTCCTTAGCTTTTCGAAACAATGGAAAATGGCCGAAGCTCGATGACAATGAATATCTATAGACCGTGGTTAGCATTAAAGCCCGTTGTACGACGTGTACCTCAACAGTCGAATCTGTAAATTTGATTTTTATTTATCGCAAGTAATTTTCTTATTAAGGCCTATTGTTGCAGAAACTTTGCCGTGCATAAGATATACATTGTTGGTCCGCGCATATCGTTGCTCATGCATTGTCGCTTCATGACGGACGGATCTATATATAGAATATCAGAGTAATTAATATTTGTAATTCATATTCATTAATATTCACAAAAGTATTATATCATAAACATTTAACTTGTTAATTAAATTATTTTCTATCATGAAACAAACTTCCCTCTTTCCCATCTCTGACACGGCTTGATACCTCTGGATTTTAAATTTGAGAATATTAATTAAAATTAAATAAAGGTACGTGACACCTTGCCATATATTTAGTAAATACCCTGTATAAATTTTTTATTCTTCACCAGTGATATTATTTTTTGGTTCCTCATACATATCTTGAATACGATGCTGGTCAGGTACCTGTGGCAAAATTACCGTCGCCCATTTAAAAAAAAACACATGCCTATCGCTTATAGCTGATATATCTCCATTATTTCACTGATCACAGTAAAAAGATATAAAACGACGATCTCGTCCATCATGGCTCTGGGTCCCTAATAATTCTGTTTATAAACTCAATAAAAGCTACAGGGTGCCCTAAAATGGTGGTTTTCAACATTGAAAAGCAGGCAAACGCTTATTTAAGTTATTCTTGCAGGAGGTTATTGTATGAGGTCAGGAATTTCATTTGGTGCGTATCCTTGTGCTTTGCGAACCGATCTTTCGGTGCCATCAGAGGTCAGTTCTCCTATAGGGAGAGACATACGAAATGCTAGCCAATAATCAAATTTTGAAAGAAATGTCAAATTGTTTCATTAATGTGTGTGATTCAGACAGTGTTTGATTCGTTGATTTTTTACAGGAGGTAGATTACGTTAGGTATGGTCGATAGCGGACTTTCGAATTTCCCACAAGTAGAATTGCTTTACAGTAAAACAGTTGTACGAGAAATTTACACAAATTGATAGTGTGAAGTTGGCAGGTATAGGTGGACGTCCGCAGTTGGCCATGACATCACCGAACGTGGATGCCGTTAAAATGTCATTACGCATAGCTTAACAACGAACGATCCGCAAAACAAAAGAAAACGTACCAAAACAAATTTCTGGTCTCGCACTTTAATCTTCTGCAAGAAAAACTTTAACAACTGTCACCCTTTATCTGCTGTTCCTTTTTAGGACATCCTATACATGAGTCGATGCTACTGTTGTTGTAATAATTTTACAGACACCTCGGAGTGTTGGTAGCTGCGGAAGTTGGATAAGGGTTCAACATTTCACCTGTGTAATATGCACAGGTCACCGTTTAGATAAGGGTCTTATCTTCTCTTCAACTGATATCAGCATTGTTATATAAGGGTGATTCAGAACTTCTGTTGCAGAAGAACTCGTAGATAGACATTTTTATTAAGCAATGTATATCCTGTCTCGCACTTTTATGACGCTACACTTGATTTAGTTGCAGCAACCATTCATGCAAGGGCCAGTGGCTTGTCTCGCTGATGACTAGAGCTTTCACTGAAAAACAACAAACAGTGACGCTTGACAACGTGTTCATTACAGAATTGACGCCCCCATTCTTTTACACAGCACTGGCTTCGCCGATGCATTGACAGCCGCACCCGTTCAAAATGCCAAGTGTAGTATGTATGGTGTTACAAGCCTTAACAATCCGTGGGAAAAAATCATTGACATTATCTACAGGTGTGGCATAGACAAGGATCTTCAGATGCCCCATAAGAAGTGCCCACATGACTCAGCTTTCAATAAATCTAAAAAAAAAAAAACAGACAATGACAACTAATGTAGCGCCGTGCCGGTGGGAGATACGGCACACATTGCTTAATAAAAAATGTTTGTAGTACCCTCTATCTTGATAATTTACGATGTCCTCTTTGGGCAAACAATTATTTATTATTTATGAAATAAGATAATGCCTATCAGGAATTGGTTCTCTTATCAAAAAAGGGGAGACTTACCTCCAAATACTTCTCGCTTTCTAAAACTGACTTGTCGAGAGGATTATAAACTTTTACAGAAATGTTGTGTATTTTTTACTGACTTTTTATGTCGTTTTTCGTAATGTCTACATCAAGTTATTTTCAATAAATATACAAGGTGTCCCACAACAAGTATAAAAAACTTCGTGAGCGTATTCTACATAAAAAACTGAGACGAAAATGCCGAATATGATTTTTGTTTTAGATGGTTCATTTTTGAGTTATGGGTCTTCAAAGATAGCGAATTTACTCTAATTTCGCATACAATTCGTTAATAATAACGTAAACACACGGGACACGGGTTCTGAATTGATTGTCAGTGTTATGACAGTGTTGCCCAAAGTAATGACTAGTTTAAATAAAAATCTACAGAAATTTTTTAAACTTAACCTCAAATCATAGTATTTTACAACTGGTAAACGTAAAGGAATTATAAATTAACAAACATTGATTTCTAATAATAAACAAAAGGTAAACATAATTATTAATAACAATCTATGGAATCTTAATTCACATTAAATGCTCAAAGTGGCCACCGTCAGCATCGAGACAAAGACGAACACGATGAACAAGATTGTTGCAAGCTGCTATTGCCATCGCGGGTATTATGGATTCCAATGCTTGGGTGATCCTGTTTCGCAATTCATCAACGTCGTTAACTGGTGTACGAAAAACGGCAGTTTTTAGGTGCCCCCAGAGCCAAAAATCTAGAGGACTGAGGTCAGGTAATCTAAGCGGCCAATGAATTTCTCCTCCTCTTCCAATCCATCTGCTATTTGGGAAGACATGATCTAGCGCACGGCGTGCTAGAAGTGAATTATGTGGTGGAGCTCCGTTGTGTTGAAACCACATGTTTAGACAATCCATTAGTGGCACATCTTCCAGTAACACTGGAAGACGGTTCTGGATAAAATCTGTGTAAATTTCGCCATTTGGACGGGTTGGTAACTCATGTGCTCCAATCTGCAACGATTTATTGTGGTGATATTCAGAGTTTCAGTGTAATTTTGTTATAATGATAATAGTAAATGTAATTAAACTAAATTTTAAATAAGTACGTACAGTAATTAAGGAAAAATCTCAAACAATAGACTTTTTAAATATTTCATGTAACATTTTATTCTTTTTATTGTGTTTTATAATTGATATTTATACACAAAAGTCATAGAAAATAGCGGAAACTCTTATTTTTTACTTACAACTGAATTCCCGTGAACTCCAGCCCATAAATTTATTCCAAATTTATTTTGAAAGTTATGGCGGTGGGATTCTCTGATGCCCAATACCTTGAATTATGTTGGTTGAAGCAACCTTCATTAGTGAAGTGACATTCATCCGAAAATAAAATGTTGTGCACAAAGTTTCCGTCCTCTGCTTGTTTATTTAGGAGCCATGTACAAAACAAATGTCGTTGTTCATAATCCGTAGGTTGTAAATTTTGAACTTTCGCGTAGCGGTACGGATATAAATTAATTTTCTTGAGTTGTCGATGAACACTTGATTTGGAAATGTTGAGTTCGGCTCCCAATTTGCGTACACTCAAAGTTGGGTCTTCTTCAATGCGACGCTCAATAAGTTCTTCATTTCAAACATTAATTTGTCTTGGCCGCCCACTGCGATTAATTGGCATTGTCACCCCCTTCTGTACGTACGCGGTGAATTAAATGTAGCACAACATTTATTGAAATTCGCGGGCGAATAGGGAACCGCTCTGCCCAAACATGAGCTGTAGCATTTGCACTTCTATTGTACTCGCTGTACAAAACTAATAATATTACTTAATTCCATTTTTTCTAAGTAACGATTAGCGGCATAGCAATTAAAACAGCAATAATCGGCAACAATTGACACTATTTAAGTCAAGTTTATAAACGAATTGAAAAACGAACTGTATGCGAAATTAGGGTAAATTCGCTATCTTTGAAGACCCATAACTCAAAAATGAACGAACTAAAAAAAATTGTATTCGGCATTTTCGTCTCAGTTTTTTTATGTAGAATACGCTCACGAAATTTTTTATACCTTTTGTGGAACACCCTGTATAGAGAGCTTTGGGAGATTTGTGATAAGAGTATGCATAACACCAAAGGAAGAACAGAAACCACTGTTCCACATAAATCTTGGTTTTGCCAGGATAAATATTTATGTGGAATAATAGTTTCTTTTCTTCTTCGTTGTTTTTCTAGTATCCACAGTTTTGCCTGTCTAATGTTTTTACTAAGAGTGTGCATGTTATTCTACAGACGTTTTACAACACCCATTTCCATAAAAGTTGGCACAATATGAAAAATGCAAATAAAACATAATTGACTAAATATATATTAGCAAAATTAAAAATAATAAATGGGTTTAGAGTGACTGAAGTAAGATATTTACAATTTATAAATGACTATCTCTTTTTTGGTCGTATAGAATTTTTTAATGAAATTGCCATTGGCAACATGATCCATAATAGTTGGGACGGAAGGAAAAGACCGCACCGGAAGCCACAGAAGTGACATGAATATTCTCGAAACTTCTGGAGAACATTACATCATAACCTTTCCCTCTTTAAATGCAACTCCAATGTGCGTCCAGTCATTTACACGACAACATGGATCGAAGCAAGGCAGTGGGTCAAGATATGCGCAATAGAATAATGCAAAAATTTAGAAGCAATGTATCTCAGCTTGAAATAGCCATGGATCTTGGACTTCCGTCATCTACAGTTCATAATATTATTAATAGGTACAGGACATGCGGAAATACCACCGTTCGTAAAGGGCAAAGACGAAGGCCAGTTCTGACTGCTCGTGGCCTTCGGGTTTTCAGACGTCACTGCATAAAAATAGACATTCAACAGTGACAGAAAATTGCTGAATGGGCTCGAGGATTCTATCAAAACCCTTTATCATTGAATACCGTTCAACAAAATGTAAGTTGAAGCTCGGGGGTGGCCGTGTTCTGGCTATCTCGTCGGTTGGCTCGCTGATCGATGGAATTAAGCAACTTCAGGTACGGCCAGCTGCTGACTGGGTGACATCCCGTGGCTTGAGGACCACTGCTGGGTGGGACGGCTATTTGGGGCACAGCTGTTGGGGGACTTTAATCTGACCCATTTGCTGAGTGACCAGTGCTGGATATCCAGCAGCTGGTGATAGCCACTGGTTTGTTCGTCCGCCAGCAGCTCTTCCATTATGAACCCCCCGTGCTCCGGAGGGCACGTTAAGTCGTCGGTCCCGGCTGCTACTGTCACCTCGTAGCAGTCGTTAGTTACTGGGATGGCGCTAAACTCCCTCGAAGGAGTAAATGCCGCAGATTATCGTTCTGCGATAATCTACCCTCTGTACAAGATAAGTTGAAGCTCTATTATGCAAAACGAAAGGTGTTCGTAAACACACGGCAGAATCGTCGGCGCCTGGCTTGGGCACTCACCCATCTGAAGTGGACAGACGCCCAGTGGCGACGTGTTTTGTAATTCGATGAATCTACACTTACAATTGTTGTTGGCGAAAATCATTATCAAAGAGGTAAATGACAATCCTGCCTGTTACAGACGTGCTGCACAGATGTCAGCTTCAGTAATGGTCTGGGGCAGAATGAGTGCCAATGGATTGGGGAACTTGCACATTTGCAACGGCACCGTTAACGCACAAGCATATATTTGAATTTGAGAAGAACATATGTTGCCATCTCGGCGACGTCTTTTTGGTACCCGTCCCGTTCTATTTCAACAAGATAATAGACGCCGCATTACAGGACAATAGCTAACAATAGACGAATTCGGATGTTAATTTGGCCTGCCTGCAGTACTAATTTGTTCCCAATAGAGGATATATGGCGAATTATTAAGAGGAAGTTACGTCAACGACGACCCTGAAGAGTTCAACAGCCGAAAATTTTTGTACAGCAGGAATGGCAACAAATTTCCGTTGCAACGGTACAGAAATTGGTATCATCTGTTCCTCGACGGCTACAATTCGTGATTAGAAGGAAGGGAGATGTCACCCAATGATAATTCGTCCACTGTCCCAACATTTTTGGAGTGTTGCAACTGCCAGTTGGCAAAAAACCTAATATTTATTATTATAGTTAAATTTTTGGTTCCGAAATGTTTAATGCCTGCCCAATAAACTATCCTTATAAATAAAATGAATTAATACGTTAGCGTATCAGTATTTTTGCTATGTCCCATGTTTTCACCCTGTTCCAACTTTTATGGAAATGAGGCTTGTGTATTTTAATACTTTTTTATTTTATGTAATATATTTGTCTTTTCAGGGTTAAGATGTACGTAAAGCTTTCAATCGTGATGGGTTTGAGTTGGATCATGGAAATCATTTCAGCCTTGTTCAACGAAGGCTCTCACGGCTATTGGTACTTCACTGACTTCGTCAACGGCTTACAGGGATTATTTCTCTTCATAGTCTACATCTGCAAAGCTAATGTGCTCCGTAATCTTCTTAAGTCGTCGGACATCCTGAAAAGTCAGGCGTGTCTTGCAAGTCTCCACGAATGTTTTAAATCTAAAAGTTCCAAAAAGAACAGCCAAAGCATTCACACCTTATCCGCAGTTGTGGTTACATCATATAATGAAGAAAGAAATGCAGAAATTTCTTGCTCATCTCTTTAAACTTTCTTCTATTTCTCTCTAGATGTACAGGGTGGTTAAAAAATAATTTCGCCTACTCAGAGCCCTCTAGATCCCAGTCTAATAAACCGATTGTGATGCAAATTGAAATGTAGGCTAGTCAGACCATGGAGGAGAGAATTCCGGAAAGAAAAGAATTAGCAAAAATATTGTGCTGTGGAATGACAAATGGAGTGTTTAAAACTAGTTTTATTGTTTTAAACAAACAGGCAAGGTTTTTGTTTGATTACAGCATATGTTTGTGCTCGATATCGGCCTTATTAGCAGAAAGCTTATGCAAATTAGAAATTCAACATATCCAGAATGGAATGGATTGATCCATTCCATTCATTACATTATGTTTAGTGAAAAGTTTTCACGAAAGATCATGGTTTTCACGAAAAGCAAGAAAGAACGCGACTGTCGGCAAAGTTGTTTTACCAGAATGGCAGCAGCAGTCCAGCTGCATTGCGAGCATATCATCGTCTAAAAGGACTGCGAAAAGGGCCCATGTCCGATACTGGGTTGCGAAAAATGATAAAGAAATTTGAATCGACTGGCGATTTGGCTGTCGCACCAGGAAGAGGACGGCGGTAATTTAGTAAATTCCTTTAGAAAAGTTATAGATGTAGTAACTTTCTTTAGTGTAGTTATAGATAATGTTTATCTAAACATATTAGAAAATTCTAAAGATTTCAACTGATTGTGTGAGACACCAATCCTTGCTGCTAAGACTGGTACTATCAATATAAACATTCCTGGTTACATTCAGGACATGGTTCCACGCTGTCACGTGTGAAAATGCTGTGCGCAGTGGAAACAAAAATACAGCAAGACACAGTAGGTAGGAAGTAAACGAAATCGGTTTAATTCTCCTTATGGCAAAATACTAATAGATAGATCTTGCGAATAGCTGATCGCAAGGACAGCGTCCTCCACAACCACAGCCAGAGTAGTGGGGACGGATGCTGAATAAAACTAAACTTATACAAAAATAAGGAAGAACCCGTTATCAATAGCCACTTAAGCTATACAATTTCAAAGGGCTGTCTCTTGCGCCCATATACATATACGGGATGTTTGGCCTCCTTAGTATAAAGAGCCTGCCAAATTTTTATACATATATATTCAATAAATGTACAATACTGCTGGATTAGGAAATAATTGTGCTGTCTTGAATTCACCGCAGGGGTTCCAAACTTCCCTCTATCAGAAAGCGGCGACGCCTCGGCGTTTGATATAAAATATATGATTGGTAGGACCTAATGGAATAAACAAAGACAAAATGATATTAATTATTCCATTAAAATGAAGAGTGGAAGGGCACTCCCTAAATTCGGCATTATAAAGTGCGAAATTATTTTATATGCTGAATGGGATACAATGATTTACCTGAACTGCAGGCATAGGAGATCTTTAATAGTAGATTGTGCCCAAATCATCACTGCTATAGGCAGAGAGCCCCCAGGGCATAATGAGTAACTGCTCTGTTTCTGGGGATTGCGGTTTTATTGAACCTTCCTGAAGACTTACGAGCGCCCGCAAAGAAATACGCGCTCTGACCATTACTAAATTACGCAGCGCTAACTCTAAGGCCTGGGTCACACTAGCGTAAAACGCCACGTAAATATGCCGACGTAACGACGCCGCGCTTAACGCCGCAGTTGAATTTTGTTCAACTTTTTAGATCGCGTAAGATCTTACGCCGAACATCAGCCAATCAGAAGAGCGATTGGCCCGCCATCAAGATGGCCGACAAAAGAGCGATGTACAAGAGCGAATGCTTTGTAGAAATAGTGAGGAAGTTTAGCTAATTTTGTGATAAAAAAAAAGTCCAGGCTATTAAAATATTGCCAGACTTTGTTATAAAGCTCAATACTGTTGGCATTTATGCTGAAGCTATTTCAAGTGATGCCATGGTTTAAAGCAATAGCGAAACGACTTCACAAATTGCGCCGCGTTATACGCTGTCAGTGTGAACAGCTGAACGTCGACGTTTTTTCTGCGACGTATTTACGTCGGCGTAATCACGTGGCGTTTTATGCCAGTGTGACCCTAGCCTTAGGCTAGGATCACACTGGCGTAAAACGCCGCGTAAATACGCCGACGTAACGACGCCAGTGATGTCACTTCCGCTAAATAGCATGGTGCCGCGCTTGGCGACGTCGTTACGTCAGCGTAATTACGTAGCGTTTTACGCCAGTGTGACCCAAGCCTAATGGGACTACATTCTGCAGGCCTATCGCTATGGCTCGAAGGAGCGTACTTGTACCGCGATAATGGCAGAATAACGAAAGAGAATACTTACAGAAGCTGAAGCTGCGCTCGCTCTCACTCTCAGACTGGCTAGAAACCCGGTCTAATGGCTTAGATATAGGCTGGACCTGTTTATTGTCCGTCTCGCTTGAATACGCTGAGGACGAAGCAGTGAATGGAGTCGACAACGCTACGACAGGGATAGCCTCTCTTTGGCGACGCAATACCGACCCGCTGAGGCTCTGCAAAGTGCTTGACACAGTGGGCTTTACCGGCGGCGAAGTATGCTGCTTGGCACGGATACCAGACGCTTTCGCTACGCTTTTCTTATCCCTACTCGCTCTAGAAACACACTCCTTCTTCAACGACGTGTTCCTAACATTCGAGCACTTTTTGGTCGCGGCGGGTTGCTCGTCGTCGACCGTCTCGAACGCTGACTTCTTCCTAACTGACCTAGAAATCACGTTAGCAGGTAGTTGCGTCTCTTCCGCACTCTCCTTCCTCCTACGTCGCCCTCTTTTCCTCTTCCTCCTTTGATAATCTCTCTCGATCGCATCAATAGATGGCGCCACTAACAATTGAGTTATCTCCTCTTCAGCTCCGCGATCAGGATCCGCTGTCAGCTCGCGTGACACACGCTCTATGACTGAATACCAATCTACTGAAACGGTTAAATGTTGAAGAGAGATGCTGATGAGCCTGTAAACAGAGTTCCTTAACCCTCTCAGTCCATTTATGAAGTATTTTTTATACATGTATAGACAGAAATAAATCAATACTCATAGCCTTTCTTTGATATTTTATAATGTTAAGGATGCAATGTCGAATTTTCCTGGGAGAACCCAATTGCACACAAAATTCCAGTGCGAGCATTTAAAAGAATTAATTTAAATTTAAAATGAATTTAGTCTCCTTATAATGGGGAAAATCGTGAAATAATAAAAACAAAATTAAAAAATTAAAATTAAAGTCACCAATCTTGAAGAAACTTGGGAGATGAAAGAAAACTCAAGGATGTAGTCTATTGAAGATTGGTGACTTTAATTTTAATTTTTTAATTTTGTTTTTATTATTTCACGATTTTCCCCATTATAAGGAGACTATATTCATTTTAAATTTAAATTAATCATTTAAACTCCTTAAATAAATAATTTAAAAGAATTCTTTTCGTTTTTCCAAAGTGAATATATACTTTATTAAGGCTTTTTCGTTTATATTGAAATTCAGATATTGCAAAATTTCATCAAACAAACAGCCCGAGCAACGCCGGGCAAAACAGCTAGTGTTAAATATAAAAACAGTAACAATGCTTACCATACGAATGTACTTATAAGATAATATTGTTTACAGAAAAAAAATTAAATCTTTAGAATGAAATATTAACAATTAAATATTTATAAAATAAGGAATTAGCTAATTCACAAGCCAAAATATATGTGCATAAATAAAACTCTCCTGCTTAAAAGTAGTTAAAATGTGAGGAAGGGGAGGGGGGAATAAGAGGATTTCCTTAAAATCACTTTAAAAAAAATTTTTTTTCATCACAAGCTCATCTTTCAGGATCATATCTGATTGTTCATTCGACCTTGAATAAAAATAAAAAATTTTTCGACAATTCTTTACAATAACGTTACTACGAGGGTCACTCCAAAAGTAATGCACAATAATTTTTTAAATTATGGAGGTCATAGATACATACTTCCCGCTTATATTCAAATGTAGCTTAAGTAAAGGAATAGGATTAAATCCGATTTACATTTATAATTAAAATCCTTAGCCCAGTTTATTACTCATCCTTACTAATGATTTATCGCTACATGATAACGCTAGGACTCAAACAATGAATCCGATGTCATTTACATTTTAGATGAGAGGTCTCGATCGTATGCCTCACAATCACGACTTAAAGAAACATCTTCGCTCTTACCGTGAGTGGCGTCATGATAGCCTTCAAGATGGCTACTGTACTGGACATTCGTCAGAAGCAATGTGCTATGATGGAGTTCCTTTGCTGTGAGAATGAGACAGCGGGAAACATTTACAAAAGGTATAAAAAGGAGTATGGAGATACAGCTGTCGATCGCAGCACTGTTAGTCGGTGGGCAAGCAGATTACAGGTGAAAGGGGCCACGCCAATGGCTCAAACATGCTGGTTGAGATTTTTACCGTGCAGGTATACACGCCCTCGTTCCAAGGTAGCGTAAGGCAGTTGAAAGGAATGGGAATTATGTGGAAAAATGGTATGTTGTCCTACAGGATGTATCTATGTCCACCATAAGGGTATAGAATAAAAATAAATTAAAAAAAATATTGTGCATTACTTTTGGAGTGACCCTCTTACAGGGTATCCGTAAAGTCTCTCCGCAGTGAAAAATGATGATTCGCATAGAAACAAGTGCAGACGAGTGAACTTTTGCCTGCGCATGGACGGAAGGCACTTTCAACATCTCCTGTAAACGTGTGCCTACCTTCACCACTTAATATAGTTAATTCCTAACGTAAATAAAATGCCATATTTTCCTGTTTATTGGATTATTGCTTTTATTTGTCATTGCGGAGAGACTTTACGGACACCCTGTATAACCGTTTTGACTCATTTCGTAACAATATATGACTGATATTAAAAGTAGAATTCCAAAGCTGGACTGAAGTGATTTTATTGTTAGTAATCTTGATTATCATGAAATTATGCAACTTCAATTGCGTGACTGTCTTTAACCAAAAACGGTATAAAAAGTCAAATTACATTGTAAAATTTAGAAATTAAAATATAAGTATGCAGATGGAATGATATAAATATTCGATTTGATTAGTCAACATCATGATTTATTGTGCCATAAATAATTCATTATACCCGAAGGTAATACTGAATTTTAATAATGATTATGAAATATAAAATAATTGCAAAAATATTCACATACTTCAAATTTGTATTAGTTCAAATGCAGAATTTTATTTGAATTTATCCCCTTTAATTCTTATATAAAGCTAAAAGCGAGATTAAATGTTATTTTCTACGAACAAGTGGTAAATTTTGCGGCGTGAACAGCTGGCGTGAGCCAAAATTAAAGACATGAATAATTGAAAACCACTTTCCAAATGACACTTATGAGCTTTTTCAGTCTCGAATTATTTTTAACGTTATGTCCAATCATTCAAAGCCAGATAGATATTGGTTTTAATCAAAACGAAATTTACGTAATTATTTTTTACACCAATTATTGATTGGACGACATTTTTTAATTTTTATGATCAGTGATTTCTGAAGCCATTCTTATTTGCAAGTATGTATGGATTTCTTTTAAATGAAAAGAAAACAAATAAGAATTTAAATGGAAAATGAATTTCTTACGAAATCTTAAATACTGGGTATCTGTTAAAATTGTCTTATTTATATTATATAAGAGTAGGAGTTGTAATATTGAATAATTAATTTAAAATAATACTTCCTTTTGATTAAAAATAGAAAAATAAAATAAATCTTAAAAACAATGATAATGAAAGTCACCAATATGGAGAAATGCAATAATGAAGTGGACGGAAACACAGATGAATCGAAGGTCATGTGGAGCAGGTGAAAAGAAGAAACACAGGAAGGTCTTGGTGAAGGTCTAAAAGAATGTTATAAGAATAGCACAGGAAAAAACACAATAACAGAAGAAGAACTATGATGAAAGTCCGATGATCAGGAACGTTGATAACAATTTTAATAGGAATTGAAACAATAAAAAAACGTTTTCGGGATATTTTTTCCCATTTTCAGTTTATAAAAATTTTTTGAATGAACTTTCCGTTAAAATATAATGAAAACATAATAAAGAAAACAATAAAATCAAAACAATGTTTGTTTGATTGTTGTGAACAAGGTAGGGTATTGGATTGTTGAGAGCAAGTGAAGTGTTATTGTCTGGGTTATGTGTTTTAATTTTTTATTTTTTCTAGATGGAGTAATTTCTATTTATTATTAATTTCTATAGATGGTTTGGCTAAATTGTTTTCATTCGAAATAATGTTGATGGTTTCTTTATTAGTCTTTTTATGTTATTTATTTCTTTCCCGAAAATGTTTTTTTTATTGTTTCAATTCCTATTAAAATTGTTATCAACGTTCCTGATCATCGGACTTTCATCATAGTTCTTCTTCTGTTATTGTGTTTTTCCTGTGCTATTCTTATAACATTCTCCTAGATCTTCACCAAGACCTTTTTGTGTTTCTTCTTTTCACCTATGTTTCGCCTGCTCCACAAGACCTTCGATTCATCTGTGTTTCCGTCCACTTCATTATTGCATTGCTCCACATTGGTGACTTTCATTATCATTGTTTTTAAGATTTATTTTATTTTTCTATTTTTAATCAAAAGAAGTTATTATTTTAAATTAATTATTGTCTTATTTACGTTAGGACTTTGCCTGTAGGTTTATTATGTTTTCTTTTTAACTAATCTATACATATAAAAGGCAATGTAAGTATGTTTGTCCGGTTTTAAAAGGCAACTTAGCAGTAAGCTATAAAGTTAAAATTTAACACACGTTCCGCCGAACTCAGTCCTTTGGATTATTATCTCTGGGGACAGCCTAACAATTGGTGTGTGCAGCAGACCATCCGGATGCAGAAACTTTTCATCAACGTGTCATGGAGGCCTGCAAAACCATTCGAAACCGTCAGGGATTATTTGAAAGGGTGCGACAGTCCATGATTCGACGAGTGCATGTGTGTTTAGAAGCAAGAGGAGGACATTTCGAGCATTTATTATGAGTTTATGTGTGGATGAGTTCCAATCACCTACGTTGTAAACTTTCATTAATAACTCGAAAACAAAGGATTTTCGGACATATGTTTATATGAATTTTTAATCTTGTTTTGGTATAAGGAACCTCTCCCCAAATTTGTAAAAGTAATTTTGAAACACTCTGTATAAATCAGTAAAGAAAAGCAAAAAGTAGTAACGAGAACTGTGCATTTTTAATAAAATACACACAGAATAAGAGATACGAGTTGGAACTTAAAAAAAAACTTTCAACAACTTTAACATAATAACTTCAATGTTAAGTGCAGTAGATTTCTTTTAAGTGTTTTGCCATGTGTTGTTCTTCCTGGTCTGTCCTTTGCGAAATGCCGTAGTTCAAAACATTAACGACTACTCTTAGCGTGGGAACCAATGATATACACTGAGTGAACTTATTATTATGACCACCCTGTCAGTATCTCGTTGGGCCACCTTTTGCCTTTAATACTGCGGTGATTCTTCGTGGCATTGATTCTACGAGATGTCGGAAGGTGGTGGAAGGAATCTGACACCATGCCTGATGGATAGCACTGTCTGGTTGTGCTAGATTGGACGGTGGTGGATCCAGCCGTCTGATAGTTCGTTCGACTTCGTCCCACAAATGCTCAATTGGAGTGAGTTCTGGGGATTGTGGGGGCCACCGAAGTAAGATAAAGTCCCCCTTATGTTCCTGGATCCACTCCTGCACAATACGAGCTCTGTGGCATGGCGCATTGTCTTGCTGGAAGTAGCCATCTCCATTGGGGTACGCCATAAACATGACAGGGAGGTATGCTGTGCCATCCAGACGTTGTTCAACACGTATTAACGGACCCAACCCATGCCAGGAAAACATTCCCCAGACCATAACACTGCCCGCACCGGCCTGAAAGGTTGTACACATGCATGCGGGATCCATGCTTTCGTGCTGTTCCCGTCAGATTCTCACGCGGCCGTCTGCATGATGTAACTGGAATCGTGACTCATCAGACCACATGATTTGTTTCCACTGCTCGATAATCCAGTCCTTGTGCTCCTGAGCGAATTGGAGTCGTTTCCGCTTGTTGGCTGCAGACAGCAAAGGTGTGAGGAAAGGTCTTCGGCTTCTGTATCCCATGCGATTCAAGACCGTTTTGGAGGACCCCTGAATTAAGGTCAGCAGTGATTTGATGTGCAGTTGCCCTTCTGTTATTCTTTACTAGTCGTGACAGTCTCCGTTCTGTCCGATCATCAACCATCCGCGGGCGGCCACAACGCGAACGTTCAGACCCCGTCTTCCGGCTAACAGTCCAGTCTTTAAATGCACTACACGATCAAAGGAGTTGGGACACCGATTGCTCTACCGTAAAACCGCAAAAAGCTTCAATCAGTTGTGTGTAGGACCACCACGAGCTGCTATCACTGCCTCCACCCTATATGGCATACTGTCCACAAGTTTACGGTATGTGTACACAGGTATTGACCTCCATTCCTCGAGAAGTGTCGTGGTCTGTTCCTGGACAGATGTAGGGCGAACCATCCTGGATCTCACACGTCGTTCCAATTCGTCCCAAAGATGTTCGATGGGGTTGAGATAAGGACTCTGAGCGGGCCAATCCAGCTCTTCAACCCGCATCTCGTCAAACCAGTCGGATATGGATGTTGCTTTGTGGCAAGGCGCATTGTCGTGCTGGAAGAGTAACGGCCCGTCACCGAAGTGTTCCCACAGCGCTGGAAGTGCCCCTTATCCAGAATGGCCCTGTAGCCGTCAGCATTGAGGTTTCCGTCCACCTTGATGAGCGGGCCCAGTCCAATCCAGGAGAAACACCCCAGGTGTTCACAGGGGTGTCCCAACTCCTTTGATCATGTAGTGTACTTTAACGGCGGATGCTCTTGAGCACCCCACGAATGCTGCTGTTTCGCTGATACTCGCTCCATAGCTCCGAGCACCTACAATCATCTCGCGTTCGAAGGTTGTTAAATCGCGTTGTTTACCCATAGTTGAAGAATGGAACACGTCTACTGTTGTCGATGACACTCAGCTTCCTTTTTATATAGGTCCGGCCCGCTAGAAACATTGTGGCGACGTTCGTTCGAGCATTTGCATAAACTTGTCAGGTGGTCATAATAATATGCTCACTCAGTGTACATTCGATTGTTTCTCACGGAATGGCCTTATTAAATCAACAATCACTGAGCTTCGAATTTTACGATAGTCTTCGCTCAGTTTTAACTTCGCGATAAATAACACTGTTCATCACCGCCTTGCATATTTTATTAAAATTGCCTTTGTTGTAGGGTGCTATGTGGAATATTCACGGAATATTTGTGTCTTTCGCCTTCTGCAGATGTATATGGCGGATTTGATTCCAAATCCTGTCGTTTACAAGCTCCAAAATTTCGTACGCGTCCTGTAGACTTTTTAGCTTCCGTATAATTTTCTTTTGTTTGGAATTGCTTCTTCAGTTCGGCTACGAGCTCTGTACGCTCTCCTGCGTTCTGCAGCTGTTTTTGGCGCCGAACTTTCCTTTTGATTCACATAACTACAATCATAAAAAGACTATGAATAGGAGATGTACGTTCGGGTAACACGCATACATATACCTATTATTATATTTTATATTATTATTATTATTATTATTATTTGTTCTACGATTTAATTCTCCAGGTTACTCCTTGTTCTGCGTCTGTTATTATTTGCTTCATTATTTCTATTATTATCACTGCTTTTAGGTCCCTTTCAATCATTTTTTACCAATTTTTTTTTTTTACTTCATTTATTAATTACTTAATTTATCTTACGTATTTTCTTTTCCTTATTATTAATTAGTCGATAGTTTTAGTTTATTATACGTGTTTCATTAACCCCGTTTTTGGGCCTCGGCCTGTTTGGGGGACAACATCGGGCTCTTCCTTCCGGTTTATCCGCTGGGACACTCCTGTTGTTGTTACATTATTATTATTATTATTATTATTATTATTATTATTATTATTATTAT
>JAHWFO010076042.1:1139623-1191885 GCA_023313115.1 Rhysida immarginata | reverse complement strand
ATTATTATTATTATTATTATTATTATTATTATTATTATTATTATTATTATAATAAAATAAGTACTTACTTTTGCAATTCATTGATATTACTTGATGACGGGTTTCTTTTATTTTCACCTTCATCTTTTTGGATTGCCACTGTATTGTAGCACTGATATGTGTTAACCTAATGTTTGGAATCGCTAGGCAACAGGCGAGGAACTGAAGTCACCAGTAGAATAGTGCATTGTTATTCGTATTTCTACCAAAAACATAGTCTTTTTATCCCCTGGTCTGTACACACGCGCAAATTCGATTGTTTTATTCAACAATTGGATTCCTGTATCTATGGAAGAAGCGATTTATGAATTCATGCAATAGAGGGGACTAAAATCGCTTCTTCCATATATACAGTCGAATGACTAATATGACTAATGAAAGAAAGAGACTGGCAGTGACCTCCCCTCTAGTGGTGCCTTCGCGCCGCCATAATGGGATTGGCAAGAAACAGCTGATCGCCCGAGGCAATGCATGTGAATCAATCGGTTTGGTTTGGTTTGTTTGGTATTAACGTCCTTTTCAACTTCTATGGTCATTTCAGGACAGGGTTATGGGGGCGGCAAATTTTGCCTTGCAAGGGTTCTTTAACGTGCAGCCGGCAAACGACTACGCGGGACCAACATCTTTACTTCCCTTCCGAAGGAAGTGCGTGATCTCAGGATTTTCTCCCTGAAAAAATCCTCGTCGTCCTCGGCCGGAGTCGAACCCGCGTCCTCGAGCTTCAGAGGCAATAACGCAACCACTGAGCTACCGAGGCCGATGTGAAACAATCGCAAACAATTGCTTATTACAATATGTGGATTGATAAATTGATTATTTTATTGAACTGAGAATTATTTCTTCCTTTTCTTTTAATTTAAAATTTTAAAATATTTGTCTTTTAAAAATTCGTTAGGGATTGAATTAGTTATTTGGAGTTATTAAAAGTATACGTTATCGTTAGTTAATGCAATAAAGTTTTTTTTAAAAAATCAGAAAACAGGTTATGCTTACTAATACTTCCAGATATCATCTACAAACAATGGAATCAAGCCAAAAACTGTGGACACAACTATAGAAAGAAAAATAACTCCGAAAACACTATTCTACATAATAAAACTATGTGGAATAGTGTTTTCGGAGTTATTTTTTTTTCTATCATCTACAAAATCAGCTGAAATTACATTGAGAATATATGCTGCCTTAGATTTTTGCCAATCGTAACATGGCGAATGCTGCACTTCCGCTGGCAGGCTCAGCGAAATGAATAGGGCACTGCCAGTCTCTTTCTGTCATTTGTCTCTGGTGTTCACAGACCAGGGGATTAAAAGACCGTGCTAAAAATAAGCTCTGAATTTCCACTTCTATGATGTAACAATGCATTACATTTCAATGCGAAGTCATTCTCTCTCAGTGGTCACGCTCCATCTCGGATGTTAACAATCAGCGTTTTCCGTTTGTTGGAAACAATGAAGGTTGGATTGTTGGAACTACGCCACTTCCGTAACAAGTAAAGCGTTTCATTGTAGCACTTCACCCCCCCCCCCCATTGTCGCCGCTTAAGAAGTTTCACTTCAAAAAACAAGTATTTTACTGAGGGGGCGGGTGACGCTTGGCTAAGTAACCAATTGAAATAATCTGGAGTCATCCAAGGGGGCCAGGATCAAGGTTTAATAATCGTAACTGCTTATTTCTATTAATTTCAAGTAATTCAAAGGGATCTAGAAGAAAGATATGGACATGGCGCAATAATTTAAAATCTTTTGTTTTAGCTTGGTCGTTTCTCTCAAAGATGTTCTTCGCAAATTGATTCTTGATATGCGCCACGTGTTCCTTTCATCTCATCTCCTTTGGACGCTTTGACTGGCCTTTGTAAAGAGTGCCACAACTTCCGCAAGGTAGTTCATAAATTTCAGATTTGATGATGGAGTCAGTTTGAGTTGTCAATTAAGAGTTTCAAATGAAAACCGCAATTAATTTTTTTCTACTATTTTACTGCAGGGAGGATGCTTGCTTGTACATTATTTTTCAACATAGTCCCCTCCAAGTTGAATGCATTTACGCCATCGCATAAGGAAAAGTCTTTCGGTTGACGCTGTAGCCACTCGTCACCCGTAGTTTTGAACTTCTGCCCTCCAAGGTGCTCCTTTAATGGACCAAAGATATGGTAATCTGACGGTGCCATATCTGGCGAGTATGGTGGATGTGGCAGGCACTTGAAATGTAGACCGTCGATCGTTTCCATTGTTGCACGAGCTGAATGAGGACGGGCGTTATGATGTTGAAGCAAAACACCTGCACTCAGCAATCCCCTTCGCTTTGTGCGTATTGCTGGCTTCAAATGGTGCTTCAGAAAGTCGGAGTAGCAGGCACGGGCTAATAATACGGGCTAATAATACAGGTGTCTTTTAATATTGAGCCGATTTATTGTTATTCTAAGAAAGAAAAGCGAAACCTCTCTTCTATCATTGAATTGATTATTCTTGTAAGAGGATTAAGCGTGGTCGCCTTATGGATGAAGAAAAGATGGATGGGACACTCCTATGCGTCGAGCGTGAGTTTTTTTTAAGTGGCGCTCTCTGGCGATTTGCGTAGTACTAAACCAAAACTGTTTGGGAAATAAAAAATAATAGTTTCAGTTGCTGCTTCGCGTAGTACTAAACCGAAACTTCACCGCCATCGTTTCGACTTGCGTAGTACTAGAAATTTTTTTAAAAAGAAATTTATACAGGGTGAATACAAAAGTCTGAATCCCCCTTTTATTTTTTGAATCGAAGCAGATATGTCAATTTTGATGAATCCAATGAATAGGAAGTTGTGGGTGGCCTATCCCATGGTGCACTTTTCATCATCCCAAATATGCAAATTAGGACACATTCAAAATTTATCTCAAAAACCGTAAGGGATAGAGAAGAAAAACCCAATTGCAAACATGTTCAGCATAAAAAAACAAACAAAACAAAAAAAATCATCCTAATCGGACCAACCAATCACCCACAATCACGTGGTGAACTGTTTGTAGCTTACAAACAGTCACACTGCACAAGGAAAACTGAATGTTGATATTTCCACCATGTAAAGCATGCAAATCAAAAAATTAACATAAATTACCATACTTACATTCACTTTCATGCGGAAAAGCAATTAAAGGCATGTTTCACCACACAGAAGACAGAACAATTCCAGGATGGCAAGCTACACTGTTCCGGAAATGGTCAACATGATCTTCTGCTTCGGAGAGGCAAGGAGAAACCTACATGCTGCAGATAGGTTCCGTGCCCAATTGTGTTATGGTGCCCACGGTTGTCACATCGAGCATTTTGTTGATTAACTTTTTTTTAAACTGTTTGAAGTAACTTATTTGTGCAGTGTGACTGTTTGTAAGCTACAAACAGTTCACCACGTGATTGTGGGTGATTGGTTGGCCCGATTTGGATGAGTTTTTTTTGTTTTGTTTGTTTTTTTATGCTGAACAAGTTTGCAATTGGGTTTTTTTCTCTATCCCTTACGGTTTTTGAGATAAATTTTGAATGTGTCCTCATTTGCATATTTGGGTTGATGAAAAGTGCACCATGGGATAGGCCACTCATAACTTCCTATTCATTGGATTCTCAAAATTGACATATCTGATTCGGTTCAAAAAATAAAAGGTGGGTTCAGACTTTTGTATTCACCCTGTATATTAAGTGGCTTTTTTAAGATAAAACTGTGCTTAGAAAGTTTTTTTTATATTTTTTATTTTATTGTTTTTAGTGTATTTTTAATTTTATTAACCTAATCTAAACAGACGATTATATTTAGTACTACGCAAAGCTCCAGATGTCGCTCCAAAATCAAACTCGCTGAGGAAGGCAATGGCGTGTCCCATCCATCTTTTCTTCATCCATGTTGGCACTGTGGTACTGGGGGCATGTAATGCTCCATAATAGGACCATGCTTATCCCAGAATAAACTCAACATGACTTTCCCAGCAGAGGGCTGTCTGCGAAACTTCTTTGGTTTCGGCGAAGAAGAATGTTGCCATTCTTTGCTTGCACGTTTCGTCTCCGGTTGAAAATGGTGCATCCAACTTTCATCCTCATACTTTGTCTTCATTCTCCGATGAATATCAACCGGTTTCACACCTTCACTCCATAAAAATCGAATAACTCCACGCCGTTCCTCCTTGGTGCAACTGTGTAGCGGTGCCGCCATCTTGAATCCGCTGTTACTCAGCTCCAACCTCACCTATCGACACTACTTTGTACTACCAGCTCGGAAAGACGTGAAGAACTGTGTCTGCAAATTTCCAAACATCTAAAAAGAAAAAAAGATTTTTAATGGCACTATTGCGGTTTTCATTTGATTCTCCCTCGTATTTGAGTTTTTGTATGAAACATCCAGTCTTATGAATTTTCTTTTTAAACCTCTTGTCAAAGGATAATTTAATGACAAGGAAACGAATCGCCTGCTTTTCTTAACGGGAGACATTTGGGAAGTGTTGGCTACGAAAAGTCTAAAGTTTCTTTTCTTCATAAGCTCTTATATCATGTCCGGCGTATATCCATTCTTCAAGGCAGTGCTTTTGATTTCTTGTAGCTCGAGCTTTAATTTGGAGGGCCCTGTCGATGAAGAAAGTAAACAGAAATCTTCTGGCTCCAATAATGGTTGGAGTATCTGTTGATGTAGAGGCTAGTGTTAGTGGGCTTCCTGAAGATATCATAGGAAATATTTTCCCACTTCTGATTATTTTTAAAATCAGAAAGGAGAGAATACCATCCATTCCCAGTTTATTAGTAAAATACAGGGTGATTCACAACGAGTTTAAAATACTTCGGCATTTTGTTGGGAATGTCAGCTTGAGCAAAAAATGTCATATGAATATGGGGCGTATTCCAATTAGGGACAGAATTACAGCAGATCAATGCTTAATAGTGAGTAGCAAATAGGTAAACAAAACACATGCTATCAGTTTATTATTACCATTTTATTTAAAAGCAAAAGAGAGTATATGATTTAAAGTCAGATTCGATTTAAGTTGACACCATTGGGAGAGTTAGCGACCTCATAACCTGAGAATGGCTTCTGTACTCCTGCGCATCTATCGCTATTCCAGCTTTCATTTTTTAAAACTTATTTCCTATCGGACATTTTAATTAATAATATTAAAGTAATAAACTATCTGCAAGAAATGACAGTAAGAAATGTACTCGCAGGGAAGCTGGAAAGCTGGAATAGCGATAGGTGCTTAGGAGTACAGGAAGCCATACTCAGCTTATGAGTTCGCTAACTCTCCCCATGGTGTCAGCTTAAATTGAATCTGACTTTAAATAATATACTCTCTTTTGCTTTTAAATTAACTAGTAATAATAAACTGATAACATGTCTTTTGTTTACTTATTTGCTACTCACTATTAAGCATTGATCTGCTGTAATTCTGTCCCTAATTGGAATACTGTCCCATATTCATGGCATTTTTTTCTCAACCTGACCTCAAGTGTATAGAGCTACTCCTATAAAAAGCCCAAGTAAATATCATGAAAATTCAGAAGGATATCGTTGATAGAATGAGTTAAATTTCAGTTGCTCTCAAAATATAAATAAAACGATAAGGGGTTTTCTCCAAATTTTTATTTCTGAACCGGACACCAGTATCAACTTCTTCTCCTTACGCTGATATGAAGGCATACTGACATCATATCACGATAAGAAATTTATACTTGTGTCCGATCCAAAAATAAATATCTAGAGAAAAAACCTCTTATTGTTTTGTTAATTTTTGAGAGCAACTGAAATTCAACTCATTCTATCAACGATATCTTGCTAAATTTTCATGATATTTACTTGGGCTTTTTATAGGAGTAGCTCTATACACTTGACTAATAAATTATGCAAAATACATTTTGGTAACGCTTGGTCATGCACAGTTAAACATTATTTAGTAAAAGTATTTAATATTTTTCTATTCTGATTGCAGAATGTTGTCTCTACTGTCGTTTGTCAAGTGTCCTGAAAATGGCATTGCATTTTATAAAATGAAAATGAAAACCCTGCATGTTATAAACAAAAAACTTACGAAAAATTTGCGATTTTTTTAAAGAAACCTATATATCTCCTGAATATACGTAAGGTAGATGTACCAGTAATTGACAGTTTAAGACATTACTGTGAAACAAAATTGTGTACGTAAATCAAATTGTATTTTGAAACTTTTCTAATTATACCATTAAATTGTAAATAGAATGCAGAATGCGCCAATCTCTGTACAATTATTATATCTTTAAAAGCTATTAAGTTATTAAATTTTTTCCTAACTAATGCATGAATCACCAGTAGTTGACAGTTAATGCGCCAGAAGTTGACAGGCAGTTTCACCAGTAATTGACAATATTTTAATTACACATTTTTATTATATAT
This sequence comes from Rhysida immarginata, assembly GCA_023313115.1. Taxonomy (NCBI): domain Eukaryota; kingdom Metazoa; phylum Arthropoda; class Chilopoda; order Scolopendromorpha; family Scolopendridae; genus Rhysida; species Rhysida immarginata. The sequence continues at coordinate 1,185,471 of JAHWFO010076042.1, read as the reverse complement.
TTTTACAAAAAAAATTGATAACATTCAAAAGTAGCTGAAGAAATCAAGCATTTTTAAGAATGTGTAAAGTAATTAACATAACTAAAATTGTGCTTTTAAAAGCTTAAGTTGTTCATATTGAACATTTATCTTGTTTTCCCCTTTGAAATAATAAATAAAATCAGTCTATTCCCATGTAGAGTGCAAAGACATAGAAAATGAAGGTGTTTTCCAGTAGTGTAGTATCATCAGATCTTGGCCAACAATTTGTTCATAGAAAAACTTGATTTTTGACAACTGTTCTCCTACTTTGCAAAATTCATCCAATTCATCCTATGCTACGTCTTATCATAGTAAACAGAATATAGTTTTCTTATTGGAAGATAACTTTTCCTGGGCTATCTGTTGATCGTCTCTGTGACAAGATTCAGGACCAACAAAAAGAATCGGCGAATAGGGCCTAGAAGATTTATGTCTAAGTGGGTGATCTAGAAATTGACAGTTAAGTTCCTATAATTGACACAGTTAGGTCAAATACTGGAAATTCAGAAGTTACACTTAAAACCATCATGTTTCCTTATTATTACCCTACATTCTAAACCGCATTAGTATATTTTGTGTTCGTTTTTTTTTAAACACAGAAATTATCAATAATTGACAGGTTATGTCAATTACTAGTGACACTACATATCTGGGTTCTAGTAATTGACGGTGAATTAAAACAGTTAACAAATTAGTCATCAGAAATTCTGTTACTACTAGAAGTATTGTCCACTGATCACACAAAAAGGTTCACGTAAAATTAATAACAAATATTGCATAATATTCATGAAATAAATTCAAGTACTCAAATCCTCGCGTAGTGGTTCATTACAAGGTTTTTTCGACTCGATAAGGCATTGAACAATCGACACGTGTTTGCGGCCAAAATAGGGAGCAAAGTTCCTAGTTTTTTACTTTTCTGGGAAGCCTAATACGTTGTTTAATAAGAGGTGGCAACCCCCGTCTCTTTTCTTGCTTTGTTACTTTATTAAAAGTCTTTAAATCGTGGATTGTCAATTACTGGTACACTGTCAACTACTGGTACATCTACCCTACTATTCTTATATAAATGAACACAGATAAGAAAAGAAGCCTCTTTATTATATGCTACAGCTACAACGCATTTCAAGCATTATTTTTTACAGGGTGAATCCAAACATTATTTTTCTGGTTCACTTTGTTGCTAGTCCCCTATTTGCCTTCGGGACAAAACTTTCGCTGAAGTATATGAGGTTTAACATGCTCTTTACACCCATCAAGTTTCGGGATAATCCGTCGAATATTTTTCTAGATATTCGCCAAAAAGTCTAAAATCGAAAGTGTCCGATTACTTTTGGATAAATAGTGTATGTTCATATGTTAAGTACAGTCAATAAATAACGAGACAAAGGATGTTTCTTAATAATTACGAGGGTTGGGGATATGCGATTTTTTTTCTTGTAGATATGTGAACGGATCACAAACGTATATGTGTCGTGTGGAAGTTCTGCAGGCATAGTGTGTATGCAGAACAACAGATGGCTCTGTGATAGCCGGTAGTAGCGCAGCGAGGGCTGTGAAATCAGTCAGTTGGTGAGTGCTGTGCGAGATGGAAGTAACCCGTGTTAAGCAGCGCGCTTACATCAAAATAGCCGTTCTCTGAGGGAGAAATGAGATGGAATGTCACAGTGAATTAGTGGAAGCCCTTGGGAATAATGCCCTACCATACCGTACAGTAGCACGGTGGGTAGGAAAGTTTCAGCAAGGACGTGTGTCAACAAGTGATGAGCAACCGTGAAGGCCATATTGCCCTGTATACTACCGTAATAAATTAGTGTGTTACGATATTTCAGTGCTATTCATTGTCCACACATGTAATTAACACCTTGTCCTTTCGTTTGTATATGTCACATTTTCCAACCGGACTGGTATCTTCAAGAAAAAAAAATAGTTGCCATGACTTTTGCCCCAACCCTCGTATTTAAGGAAGCTCAAAAGTATTGTTTGCAATTGTTTAGGCATCTATTTTATTGTTATATTAGTTGCAGAATGCCATTCTCGTAGGAATCCCATTGCGCAGTCCTTGACTTCATCGTCCGTTTGAAACCGTTGTCTCTGCAATGCTTTTTTGAGTCACGAAGTTGTGGAAATCATATGGGATAGATCTGGATATAGAGGAGGTTAGATTGAACTTGAACTTCTGCAGATATGCCATTGTTGCTTTGGCGGTTGCGGTCTAGCGTTGTCGCGCAACAGGATGACACCACAATAAAGCTTACCGAGACGTTTCGATTGACTGCCTTCCTGTCATCGTATCTTGTACAGAGGGTAGGTTATTGCAGAACGATTATCTGCGGCACTTACACCTTCGAGGTAGTTTTGCGCCATCCCAGTAACTAATGGCTGCTACGAGATGACAGTAACAGCCGGGACCGACGGCTTAACGTGCCTTCCGAAGCACAGGGGGTTCATGGAAGAGCTACTGGCGGACGAACAAGCCAGTGGCTATCACCAACTGCTGGGCATCCAGCACTGGTCACTCAGCAAATGGGTCAGATTAAGGTCCCCCAATAGCTGTGCCTCAAATAGCCGTCCCACCCAGAAGTAGTCCTCAAGCCACTGGCTGTGACCCAGCCAGCAGCTAACCCCGCCTGAATTTGCTTAGCCCACTGGCGAGCCGATCGACGAGACAAATAGGCCACGGCCATCACTGCCATACACTGGAATAACGATATTACTCAGCTTCTTAATAAGGTCAAGGCCATTTTTAACTGGCAAATAGGATCTATCACTAACTTCTGCAATATTTTGGAGATAAAATACAAGAGTTCTTCAAGAATTTTTGCCTCCTTTCCACGCATTGCGCCAACGCGTGACTAATCGGATGAACCCGTCGGAGAGGAATTCGGGGTTGTTGATGACACGAGGATAGAATGGCATCTTTCACCTCGTCGTAAGAACGCAACTCATGTCCTGAATTTTCTTTGGGATATGGTGAAAGTCGCAAGGTCCAAAGTATTTGTCACGTGCCAACGCAGTGGAAACCAATAATCATGGACACAAGTAGTGAGGAAATAAACAATTAACTTTAATTTAAATTTGAACAATATGGCGTCACGGCTCTTGGCCGTCAAAATTACAGTAAATATAAGCACTAAAAGAAAGCTCAAATAATAATGCTTCTCGGCATTGACGTTACTCTTTTTTATACAGGGTGTATCAGGTTCGACGGTCATCAAGTACGTAGCGTGATCCTTTGCATGATTACAAACTTAAAGTTCCTTTTCGAAAATGTCGAAAACTCAAAATTTAAATTGCGTCGTTACGTCATTTATGAACTTTCCGCACCAGCAGTTCATTAAATTCAAAGGGGCGATTACAATTAAATCGGAGGCAATTGTTGAGATTAAATAATGTTTTCGACAGGTTTTCAGATTAAGAAACTTTACGTTTGTAATCATGCAAAGGATCACGCTAGGTACTTTATGACCATCGAACCTGATACACCCTGTATAAAGCAGTGACACTTGCAGATACCTTTAAATATTGAAGACTACGTATTCCTAACGTAGTAGGTAAAAGGAATTAATAAAAGTTATGTATCTGAAAAGAGCCTTTATACTTTTAATAAAGTTCACTCCGGTCGTAAGCAACAATATGCCTTAGAATTAAATGCACTGCGTAATAGCTAACCGCAGGCTAATATATAATATCTGACAGCCAACTGTCCAAGTCACTGAAACGTATTAATTAATAGTTCACTGAGTAGGACGGCTTCCAATAAATTCAGACAATAACACCGCCAATACACAATAGCTTTAAACTTGAAGAATTATTCCAAGTGAACGAAATCCAAGGTGCAATAACCTTTTGTCATTAATTAAAAAGAAGGTAAGTCACTTACGGTACGTTCCGAGATATGTCTAATGCGTGAGATAAAGAAATATGTCCATCCTGATAAAAGCAACATCGCATTCAATTAATTTTAGTTCGTTGGCGAAGTAACGATGAGAAATGCAATTTTAAACGTGCTCCCAAACAAACAATCTCGGAGTCGCATAAGTCGGCGTAAACTTCTCATCTTTGGAGCAGTACGAACCCACCTAGGTCCTCGAGCAGAAATCCCTGTAGAGACCACGAAAAATTCCCACGCAGGAATGATAAGGGCTATACTCCGTGGTGACGAAATTACGTCCGTACAACTGCGCTTCTTCACTTGACACCTCTAACACACAGAGCGGCGAGCTACTCGCTGGTCGGCAAATCGACGAAGGCACACCCATGCAGGAAATCCGACTGCTGCTCCTACTGTTCCAAATCCCTTCACAGAAAGTCTTTATACCCAGCTCTTTATGCGCTCTTTCCACTACTTTCTTAGTCCAGCTGTACTCTCTCTATTTCGTACTCAGTTTCCATGTTGCTCCGTAATCCTCTTTCTTTCTCCTTTCTAACGATCTTTTTCCACTCATTTGAAATTTTTTCTTCTGTCATTTTTTTCGTCATTCCTTTTCCCCCTCGCTTATTCGCCCAAAAACTTGATGACGGGAATGACGCTAGCGACGACGTCACCGAGCAATCGTGTGTTCGATTCCTCTTCGGGAATCGACGAACTGATTAAGATGACGTACCACGTGATGACGATCTGTCGGGCTTCTCTCTCCTCTCGTCGGAATTTTGCCCTGACAGTATTTCATCTTTGAACTGCAGTTTTTCATCTTTCAACTGTAGGCGCTAATTCGCTACTCGCCACCCCTTTAACAATCACAGTGGCGGGAAACTTGATGTCCATAACAAGTGGGACATCCGAGGGATTCGCACATAACCATATATCATTAAGCCGGTTCACCTTTTAGTTATGGTTGAAATTTTTTTTATCGGAAAAAACAGAGCATGCCAGTTCCTCCAGATGTTTGACCTTGTTTAATAACCGCTGCTTTGCTCGAAGCAGTCGTTGTTCTTGTATTTTCGCCGACATAAACTGCCCTTTCCTCAGAATATAGTAGCGCTCAGAAAATAAGGCACGAGTAGAATTTTTGGCTTTTATTCTGACAGAACAATAAGACTTGCGAGTTTTTCCAACAAGTGGTAAATGATATGGAAATACAACTTTATAATAGAAATATCTCAATTTTTTTTTATAACATTTTGCTGTAAAAAAGAAAATTGTATTTTATGTGTGTTCACAAAATAAGGCACTGGTTAAATTTTGATACATATTTCATACCAAACATGTTGCAAATCTGAAACAAAAGTGAGAAATCAAAGGAGATGATGTCATACATTAGTACTTAGTCGGATAGCCGTTACTCTTGATAACAACTTGACATCTGCTAGGCATAGAATCCACTAACTCTGTCAAGGTTTCGGACGGAATCTTAAACATTCCTTCCTGAAGCATTTGAAATTTTTCATCCAAGTTCAATGCCTTTTTGTCTTTGCAACGACGAAACAGAATCTTCCAGAGATTTTCGATAGGGTTGAGATCAGGGGACTGCGATGGCCAGTCAAGTACTCGAACTTTTTTGGAAGCCAGATAATGCTTAACAAGGTTGGACGTGTGTTTGTGGTCGTTGTCGTGTTGGAATAGCCAGCCTCTGGGCATGCAGTTTTTTCCGTGGGGATGCATGTGGTTCTGTAGAATATCTCTTCCATATTCTTATCCATAGTACCAACAACACGCACAAGAGGACCCACCCTACTTCTACTAAAACAACCCCAAACCATCAGAGATCCCCCTCCATGGATTGAAACGCTTGTTCTTGGGGCGTCGAATATACTGTATTCCGTCTGTTTCAAAAAGCAGAAACTTAGATTCGTCACTCTAGAGGATTTTCGCCCATTCGTTAGAGTTCCAGCGCTGGTACTTATTTGCAAAGGCAAGTCGGGCCTTCCTGTTCGCTGCTGTAACGAGAGGTTTCTTTGCAGGACGCCTACCATTCAAGTCTGCTTCAACTAGACGCCGTTTTGTTGTTGAAACACTAACTTTAACCCCATGAGCCTCTTGCATTTCACGATTCAAATCAACTGCTGTAAGTCTAGGCTGAGCTTTTGATAACCGACAAAGCAGTCTATCTTCCTTTTCTGTGGTAGTACGTGGTCTTCCTGATCCAGACTTTCGTTAGAGGTTTCCTCTTGCTCTCTTTCGTTGAATAATATTTCTTACTGTAATTTTTGGAACATTGAAAGCAGATGCAATGCTTTAGGAAAATTTCCCCTCCTCAGTGGCTTTTGCAATTGCCTTCTAGACCGTCAAATCGAGATGTACCCCTTGATTTGACATTTTCCTATAAATATTGAAGTAGTATTATGTTACAGTTATTTTTATGCATTTTCTGGTGACAATGGAAACTTTTTTTTTTTTTTTTTTTTAGCAAAAGTGACCTGTGCCTTATTTTTTGAATGTCGCCAAACAAGCAAAAGTGTCTGTTCAGTTTTTGTATGAGAATTATCTACCAATTGTTTGGGTCTTATAAAGTGTTTCACCTTTCTACACCCTCCTTTAAAATATTGGTTCAGTCCGATAATCGTTTTTAAATTTACATAAAAAATTGTATTCATGCCTTATTTACTGTAGGACTTATAACGACCGTGCTCATGTACCACTGTGCGGATTGTGCGCTCGGAAACACGAAGATCTCGGGAGATGGCTGTGATGGACATTTTTGGGTTCGCATCGATAATGTTTGCACCAATTCGAAAATGCCCGTGCTTTTTGCGCTTAGCAACAGGGGAAACATGTCCAAATCCTTCCGAACGTTGTTCAAAAAAGATCTGGCGACTTTCAAAAATGTTGCTATTTCAACATCACTGCGCGTGTATGTAGCACGGGTGTCTTCTCATATCTTGCGTTAGCTAATAGTTCGCCTTTGACGCTCCATAAATATGAAACTCTTTGCCGTGTGCGTGGCCACAGACGCGAGTAAGGAGACGCACCTTAGAAATAAACCCTGTGTTTACTCGACATATTTAGAGACTCGATACCCGTATTTATATCTTATACTCCAGTTATATCTTATACTCCATAAGCGAAACCAGTATTACCGATGTTCATTAATCTGCAGACTCGTCTATCAAACTATAAATAAAGGAGAACATGCGCGTTCGTCCAACACCTCCTAGAGAGAAGGCCCGTGGACAAAAGGTGTATACATTGTTACATCATCATCAAACGGCTATTGTTAATCGTATTTCTACCAATAATAAGCCCTAAATTTGGCCGCTTGATGATGATGTAACAATGTATACACCTTTTGACCGCAGGCCTTCTCTCTAGAAGGTGTTGGTTCGTCACACGAAACAATTTGAGTGTGCGAGCTTTGCAACACTATGAATTGAATTTGAAACTAATTACTGCGCAAACTGCGCGCGTATAAAATCTTGTTGATAAATAAATAAAAGGATTGTGTACTGATTATTTATATGTTGCACCTATAAACATTATCATTGTCACGTTTAAATGTACGTAGTGGAAACCAGCAATCATTTAAATAATTGCAAACGTAAGCACTGAGCCAATTATATAGCACGGTCTATAGATATTCATGCTCATCGAGCTTCGGCCATTTTCCATTGTTTCGAGAAGCTAAGGAAAACAGATCGCGCCAGGTGCCGCATAGATCACACTAAGGCCGACCGCAACCTGCGGTAGAGATTTTCATTGAAACTGAATATGAAAGTAAATTTTCTATCTGCCGATAGGGCGGCGCTGCAGGCGCAGTTGGCCGATGTGTACATGCAGCGCCACATTTCAGTAGAGTTCCCGCCCTACCGGGAGCTAGAAACTTTAGCTTCATTTTAACAATGGAGCTCGATGACCATGAATATCTATAGACCGTGTTATATAGCATAAACAAATAAAATAATTTATTGCACAAATAAAACAGCAATTAAATAAATTCAAATAAAAACAAGCAATTAAGATTTAAACATAAAAACCTTAATTAAGAATTCCTATTACCAATATGAAATTAGTACTTAAACTAACACAATAGTAGCTTGCTGACAAAAACTGAAAACGAAGTGAAAACAAAAGTTACTTGCAAATCACTATTCAAAAAAAAACTGAACCCTTCCCAAAGCATCTGTTCAAACAAAAATATTCATATAATCATATTCATTCAAAATACTAAATACATTCACTTGCATGTCTCGTAAGCAGCAAGTAAAGAAATTATAATGCAGGCGACAAATTATTTGCCTTGAGTTAAATATTAAGCACACAGTAATTACGCTTATATGTTTTACTTTCATAGATACAAAACAGTGCATCTATATATATAAAACCAAAAGTCTGTTTGTTTGTGTCTGTGTAGCATCAAGCGATCCTATTAGCTAATCGAAAAGGAATTGTATCGATTGTTACGACAGTATTATTGTTAAACTCAGGATGAGCAAAGAATTTTTATTGTTTCAGTATTTTTATTTGTATAATAAACTTTGGATAGCAAAGAGATTTTTTCTTCTTTAAAATGTACTATCCTTTCATTGAAAACATGGTTTATACATTTGAAAAGTAAAATCATATATCTGAACATAAAATTATATGATGACTTCTCTGATTTTTGAAATGTCAATTTTCAAATTTTAAAAAAATATTTTCATTCAGTCACTGCAACCTAATTATCTTAAACCATTACTTAGAATTTTTATTATTCAACATAGTTTTCAACAGTGGCTTAAAGAATAAAGGCAAATAGCGATTAGATAAATTAGAGATAAATACCATACTGTTTACCCCTTTTTGGATAGGTTTGCCCAATATTTTGTGAAGTGACCAAACCTAATAACTTTAATGTTACCATAATAACACTTTAGTTCTGAACTTTGTCAATAGATGGTACTGCCTTAACTTTAAAACCACAATGTAAGAAATAAACTGTGTTTAACACGCGCTTTAGGTCGAACTTCACCTTAGCGTTATTGTTTGACGCGCTGGACACGTCTGATCTAGCAACACCTCCTAGAAAGAAAGCCGAACTGAATCGTCACACATTGTTACATCATCATATTTCGACCATCGTTAATCATATACCCACCAATAATAAGCTCTAAATTCGGTCGACTTATGATGATGTAACAATGTATGACATTTCAGTTGTTTGGCTCTCTTTTTAGGTGGTGTTGGATCTAGGCCCTAAGGTGTTACCTGTCGTATAATTATTGATGTTTATCTTCTGTGTTTTACGGGTTTAGATTTGTTTAATTTGCGATTCTATTGTTGTTTGGTTTCGTATTGATATGAATACGTTTTGGCTATTCTCACGGACTTCGATTTGCTTTGCAATTCGGATTTTATTTTTTGCTTTGTGAATAGGTACTGACGTTTGGTTTTATTCAAATTGCGTAAGATTGGAGATAAATAGCATCAGTAGCTCCCGGGGATACTTCCTGGTTCACTTCCCGTCCTTCATGCACAGGGATGATTGTGTTCGTTGTGTGCCCGAATGGCCCGTGGATCATGTTTTCGACAACTGTGTCGTGTAATTTTTTTTTGTCACTGTTGACGTCAGGAATTTCTGCAGTAATAATATCGTCAATTTGGTTGGGACGCAATTTTTCTTTTGGATGTACGTAAAAGCCACTGAGTCTCGCCAATATTTGACATTTCGTGAGCAGATCTACCAACTTCCGAACTTTATTTTCAAAAACTCGAGCATAGGATAGGATATAATGAGTATAAAATTATGATGCAATGACAAAACATTCGTTTTATGCTATTGAACATACAATGAGTATAGCAGACGATAAGGATAGGATAACGTCTATCGAGGAGGCAAAGAAGAAACACGTGTCTCCCTTGAGCCCTCTAGCAAATGTCCAGACGACTGACAAAAGTTTGTGTATTTGTTTGTGTGTTTAGAAAGAGAAAGAACGAGTATTGGTCAGGAAACTCTGCAACTAAAAGACAAATGGGCATCGGGAACATCTGAACAACGGGAGCTTCGTCTAGAGCAGGAGGGTATAAGAATTTCTACGTCAGGGGCAAGGGAAACTTTGAAGGAAAGATGAGATCTAAAGTATCCAGTGATATTTCCCGGTGATGAAAATGGATATTTTTATCTGAGGCAGGTCAACCCAACAAGAGGATAAGTCCCGGGCGACGCCGGGTTTTCAGCTAGTTGATATATAAAAATAGCTGACAGTACTCTGTACATTCCTCTTGGCTCAGAGGATCGCTGTAAGACACAAAAAATATGATAAAGTTTTAAGTTCCGTTACATAAAAAGGAAAATTATATGAATTCACTAGTATCTTATATTGAAGCACGTTTCACCAGTCCTTTCGTAAGAGAGATAAAAAGTACGTGCTAAAATTTCATTTCAACGTTATGATTTCAATAGCAAACGTGCTCATATTCAGTAGAGCAATTCTTTGTATATCAAACATCGAAGGATAGGGGTGCGTAGCTGGCTAAGCAAAAACAAGAAACTTCTACTCGGAAGAAAAGTTTTACAATTGCTTAACTATGGAGGTAATCCCGCAGGTCGAGTGATGAAAAAGCCGGTAAAACAATTAAACCATTTATAGTTTTTAACTCCGTTTGATAAGTCTCCCGACGGCTTCTTGAACAAACACTCGGATTCTCCAAAGAAAAACGCCTAGGTACCGCTCAAGCTCGAGGCAGCAAATCCACGACCCTCCTTCCTTGTAGGAAACCTGAAGCTAGTATTCGAACCCAAGTTGCGTTAATTTCCACAGTCCACAGAAGCAAAAACAGAAGGGACAATTTGTTGCGACGAATTCAATGTCGTTATCCGCAGTTTCCACATTCTGCTCGTCTTCCCTTGATTCCGTGTCGGCTGGCTCTCCTCACTCACCTCGCTCGTCGACGCTCGCTTATCTTACCCGCTCACGGCGAAGTCCTCCTTTGATGGCTTCTGAATAAAGCTTGTTCTTTTCCTTGCATCCTTCCAATTCAGGGGTTCTTTGGCTACCCCTGCCTCGCCGGATCGCCTTATTCGAGAACCTCTATCCAATCCTTCCGAGAGCGTATTTAATTCGCTCGTGTTCGAGTCGCCTACACCTCTCCTCCTCTCTCGAATCGGATCTCCCGCCTTTGCTCTGTCGCGAAGCATGCCGGGAGTATTTTTCTGAAAGAATAATATTGTTTTTTAACAGCGAACATTTATCCACTGTAACAATCACGATTTAATCTTTCGGACTGCAATTTCGAAATTCATGATTTTAATTAATCACATTTTTAACGATTAATTAGCCTAAATTTTAATTATCTATATGCTGACACATTCTTTCAGATAAAGCATGCCCGTGTCAGTGTAAAAAAGACACTGCAAATTCAATTCCTGGCAAATTATGCTAAAACATTTTTATTTTTTGATATGTTCTTTCCAGATAGAATTTGATAATTGATCGCAAGTCAAATACATGTATATCTAAGGAGAAGCCTGATCTGCACATGTAATTGATAATTTGACAATTTCTTCAGCCTGCTCTTTAAGCACCGGTTGTTCTCCTTTTATTTCAAATTCTTACACATGACATGCTTGAACAACACTATTCTGGCAATTCCAAACGTATCTGTGAAGCCTTTCGATATATTCCATGTTTTATTGCTGCTACGGCAGCTTCAATGTCCTTTTAGTCGTGACGAATGTATCGTCTACTTTAGGGATCCGGTAGACAATAAACACATATGTAAGAAAATTATCTGGAAAATTGCACAAAATACCAGGTCCATCTTTGCTGAATAAAGGCAATACCAATAGTCCAAAGTTTCGCCGTGTACATCTTATTTTCAGCAAATATCAACTACTGTACTTGATTATGCATATAGGTGTACTTGGAAAAAAATCAAGCATTTGTCCCTCGCCCCTCCTCCTCGGCTACGCGCATGTATGAAGCGTTCTCCAGAATTACCAGACTACGTGATTTTCAGAGTGTATATAGAGATTCTCCGCTTCATAAGTCTCTTTCCATTGTCCCATGGCCAGTTTCGGCTTTCTGCTGATGTGGGATTTAAGGCCATGGAAACCTAGGGTCCACAGTTTCTGGCGAAAGTTAATTCATTGTACTGGCGATACTTGAAGTGGCATTGGATCTTTGTAGGAATTGTTCAGGTGAAGACTTTTGATTGCATCGTGTCACACATAAAAGCACTCGGATGATCTCTGCCTGTCATTTATATTGGCCCACATTTTCGCGGTTCACTGACTTTGCTCCTTGAGATTCCCAGCCATGTCACTTAATTTGTTGCATAACTGACATCCCAAGAGATCTATTAAGCGACTCATACGGAGCCAATATGGATAAAAAATAAGTCTAGTAACCCATGTTTCGATTTATATTATCTTAGCCATCATAGACATCTGGAAAATTTTGTTCACACAGTGGTGGGAGATACGAAGTAGCTGTTGTTTGAAAGAAGACGATTGACGTAAGGATTGATATATTGATATATCAACTCTTCTTCTTATGATGTGAATAAGTCTTTATTTTCGAAGAAATGAAACGCTGTGTGTAGGTTTTGTTGAGTAAATGTAACTGCTACCATTTCAATCATATATTGATTAATTATTATCATCTTAATAAATATCGTTATTAAGATGAATTAGCGGATCTTCTATATAATTTGTTAATTAATGCTATTTTAATTTATGATAATTATAAGGTATTTATTTCAGACCATAGATAGAAAAATTTGAAAGCTCGTTTCGGAGAACTACTTTGCAAATAACGAGGAAAAATTCTAATAAACAATATTCATTAAATTCACTGACATAAATTTTCTGAAAATTTTGTTACTAAAGCAACATATGATTGTAGAAGTTATTAATCACTGATTGCGCATCTGCTGCGTTCGGTGAATCCGAATGCCGGGAGCGTAATTAAATTCTAAAGTGCACGCAACCCAATAAAATCCAGTCATTTCCCAAATTTCTGGTAACGCTTATGTCATCGATAGTTTCAGGTATCGCACACAAGGCCGACAGGGTTATAATCTGACAAAAAAGCGAAATCATTAGCCGTTCGAAGATGGTGTTTCCGGGAAATGATGCCGTTGGTTCAACTTCAAGTGGGCTTTTCATTACAGAAAGAACTGCATCAAATAAATTCTATGAAATTTAAGAAGGTTCTCGAGGGCCGAGCTCTGATTGGTTTACCAGAACGATGGGTCATTATCGGACTTAATTGGGCTTTTATTGATTGATTGATTAAACCGCTTTCGTTTAGGGAATGCAATTAATTTAATATATACAAAAGAGACAAAACATCTGTTTTGCCAGACGCACTTTCCAACTACCATGAAGTTGGATCAAAAGTCATCATTTCCTCATTAACGACTCATTTCGCATGATTATTCAATGTTCTTCTTACTTATAATTTTCTTTATTCGTTCTATTAAATGAACAACACAGTAGATGATATGCTTTCACGCTATTGATAATATTTACAGAAAGAGTAAATTAATTTTATTTTCAATAATCTTCCTTATTATATTTAAATATTCTATCTTTCAAATTAATTCAAAAATAAAATTTCATTAAAACGCTCCCCTCTACTCGAATGCGATTTCATACCCTTTACCATCTTAAGAAGAGTTCATTTTATCAGACTTTTTTGAAATTATATGTTCAAAATGAAATATCGTAAAGTAATTGCTTAGTAAATTGAGTGTAATGTGATCGTCTACATAGCTACAGGGGCTTTCAGCAATAAATTTTCAAGACCAACAGAAAACTGTGGCCGTTGACTTTTCTTTTCAAATTAATATCAAATTTTTAATTGCATTTAGTCTACTGAAACCTAAAAAAGAAATTTAAGTAAATTCTGAATCTTCGTGTACTCAAAAATGTATGCAAATAAAAAAATACGGTCTCGTATTTCTTTGAAAAATTTCCCGTAAAATATGAAAAAAAAGCCTTTGAATAATAAAGAAAGGTTTATTTGAATAATATCGAAAACTGTACTTCTAAGTAAATTTCTCCTTCCCAGAACAATTTCATGGTTATGGCTTAAAGAATTTATATATATTTTTTTAAATTCTGAGCTTAATTCGTTTTTTTTTCATAAAAATTTCATATGCCATAATAGGTGCCCTTTCACAGATGAAAATTGTGGAAAGTGTAGTTTAATTTATCTCTTCAAGTTCAGTTTTCTTTATTTTTTAATAAAGAAACGCTAAAAAAATTCTCAGCTGGAAATCGATCAGGGACTGGGCGCATCCGTCTTACTCTTGTCAAGTATTAGAGTATTTTCTCCAGTAATATTAAATTAAATTAAAATAAAATAAAATAAAATAAAAATTTTATTTGCCAAAATGGAGGCTGGGTCACCAAGCAGGAGAACATCCACGATTTAAGCATGGCATCCCAATTTCGAAGACGTCCCCTACGTTAACTAGCTGCGTATTTGGAAGTAACAATTATGAAAAAAAAAACCGCCAAAAGATAGGAAATGACATAATAATAATATAGTCGACCATTAAAAAATTAACTGCACAGAATAGGTGATCCAAGAAAATGGCATCAAACATTTGAATTAAAAGCCTTAATAATACAATGAAAAAGTTATACTTATTTCATATTCATCAAGCATTGGGTATTTAGGCAAATTACGACAACAATTAAAATTAAGTTGCTAAGTAAATCAGATGATTTAATTTCAGCATTAATAATCTTATAAATTAATTTAAGACAATGTTCTTGCTATAACTCGTCAGTTCTTTTAATTTAAGAAATTGAGCAACACGCGTATATGAATAAATTCCATTTCTATTCCAATACGTCCAATAATACGCAGTTCGTGAAAATGCAGAGTGCAAAGTTTCTTTGTATGATTTCGAGATCAATCTCAAATCTCAATTCCATATTCACAGAGAGTAAACACGGAGGCGAAAAGAAGTTTACGAAAACAGTCACCAAGTTTCAAGTTTCTGAACGACCAATTTATTAGAGACACCTCTTACGGAAAATGGATCGGCCTCCCAGTGACACCCAAACAATGGAACAGGCCGAAGCGGTGTATAAAGGGGTATATTGGATCACAAGTTGTAGTCAGCAGCAGAAGTGGACTGAATATGGGTAAATCCAAGGATTTGGCCGACTTTGAACGACGCATGATCGTTGGAGCTCGACGGGCGCAGTTGAGCATTTCGCAAACCGCGAACCTTCTCGGGTTTTCCCGTGCAACAGTGTCAAGGGTATTCCGTGAATGGCAGTTATGCCAAAAAACAACCTCCAACAAACACAACTCGTGCGATATTTGGCTCTGGGAATATATGAAGGATCGGGTCAATCAACAAAGCGTACGGACTGTGCCTAAGCTGAAAGTCAGCATTAGAAGACATGTTCGAGACATTCCCCGAGAAACGCTTCATGCAACAATTAATCATGCTGTGCTACGCTTCCAACATGTCATTGATGCAGGAGGCGGACCTATTGAACATCTGCAGTAATCAAACAAAAACCTTGCCTGCTTGTCTAAAACAATAAAACTAGTTTTAAAATCTGCATTTGGCATTCCACAGCGCCACATTTTCACCTGGTGGTGAAAATTTGCACACATTTTTTTCTTTCCGGAATTCTCTCCCCCTCAATTTACATTCTGATTGGTTCATTAGATTGGGCTCTGGAGGGCTCTGAACTTATATTATACGTATTTATAACCACTCTGTATTTCTGAAAATACAACTAATAGTAATAATTTTGTTTGTTAAAACTTATTAATAAATATTTAGTAACAATTTGAAAACATTTTTTTTTAATTTTTATGATTTTTGCTGATGTCCAATAGGTCACATACATTCATGCATATTTGATGCTTAATTTAATATTTTTTATCTTTGTATTCTTTTAATTGTATTAAAATATATGCTACATATTCTCATTAAGCATGTAATTAGTAATGCTTGTGAAATTTTCTCTTGCTTATAATCTTTGTCAATAAATGAAAAAAAATTTGTGTGGTTTTTGAATATTTCTAATTTTTTGTTTTAATTTGTTACTTATATACATGCATTTGTTGTTTATTAACAAGAATATAACTCGTAAAACGATTTTCAAATATGCTGAAAAGAAGAATATAAAAATTTGTTGTTTAATATTACAGTAATATTTTTACATACAGCAATGGCGAAAACTGCATGTAAATTTACGTATTCGATTGCAGCGCTCACACGAATCTTTCCAAACACGCGCGAAATGAGAAATGAAATCCTCGCACGTCTAAATGTTTTAAACTACTGGGCCTATGTTCTTTCCACTGCTAGATCAAAGTTACCATAAACTCCAGGAGAGAAAAATCATTGTTTCAAAACATTGTCGGGAAAAATCTTTTAAGCATTCCAAGGAGCTTTGGCTGTGACGCAGATGTAATTTTAAATTTGAATATCTCACTTTTATTTGCAATTGGTTTAAATAAGCAGTGGAAATACCTTTGATTCTATAGGCATTCACTTCATTTTTACATATAGGCCTAACTTTAATTAGCCATTTTAGCAATAGGCCTAGCATTAATTAGCCATTTTTAACATTAGGCCTAACATTAATTAGCCATTTTTAACTATAGGCCTAATATTAATTAGTCATTTTCAAAAATAGGCTTAACATTAATTAACACATTTAACAATAGGCCTAACAGCACTGAATTTTAAAACGAAATGAGCACGTACATCGACAAAGCTTCATAACGGGCACGTGCTCCAAGCTGCCATCAACAATGCTTGAATGATAAACAAAAAGTAACACTATATTCACTTATGACTCATCAGTAGGATTCGATTGATATATTACATGCCCTAAGTTCATATTCTTTACATTAGTGCACCTGCTTGAAGGGGTCCATGAGAGCTCATCGCAGTTAAGTTCTTCCATTTTTACGTTTTCGTGCAAACGATGGCCGGCCGGGCACATAAAGGTACTGATTTAGCTTGTATTCTTATATATAGCTTTAGCTAAAGCTCGTAATAAGGGGTCATTGAAGTACTTTTTGGGGGTCATTTTCTCGGACGTAGCATTTTGAAAATCGAAAAGAATGTCATATTCGTCTTGTGCTCGTCATTCCCTTTCGAATGACATATTACATGCCTTATATTCGAAAAAGTTAAAGCGTTCTCGAGTAATTGTCGGACATACAGACGGACAGACAGACAGACACAAACAGAGCGAAACCAATATATGCTTTTCAGCATATAATAACTTCCAGTCGATTAAATTTGTCGTAATATACAGGGTGTCCGAAAAGTCTAGCACTATGGTGTATATCACAGTCCAGAGGTGATGCATTAGATAGAACAAAAACGTCATATAGCAAGTGGGTCGTGGGCTTTCCATTTCCGACCTCTAAAGTGACCTTCAAGGTCATCTTCAAGATCATTCAAACCGTAACTTTTGCCCTATCAGAGATAGAAGAAAATTTCCAATTACGAACTTGTAGAGCACCGCAAAATTAGTCTAAATCCATGTTTACTTTAACTGATTCATGGAAAAATTGTGTGAGATAAATGAGGATGAAGATTGGTATGCTACGCTCCCGCCATCGTGTTGAGAAGTCACAGACAAATTAATTAGTGAGTTTTTTATTTCTAAACTCAAAAGGGTTGAATACTACACACACTGGCCAATGAATTAGAAACCCGTGATGAATTACTTTACTGATATCTAAAGCGGGGTCACAGGTCAGAAACGATTGTGATATGCAAATGATGCAATCATGTGAGGTACATGCTCATTCCAAGCTGCAGGCACAGGGTAGGAACCAGCTGCAGCTGCTCAAGTTGAGCAAAATGGGAAAAACAGCAGACCTGAGTTCCAAAAAGGAGTTATTGTGGGAGCCCGTCTAGCTGGAGCTACGATTTCCAGGACAGTACAACTGACCGGTATCTCAAAAGGTCAGGTCTCCAAGGTGTTCAATGCGTGGAAACGGAATCCACAAGAGCTGTCGAAACGGCAGAATTGTGGATCAAAACAATCAACACAGACAGGGACCGACGTCGTCTGAGACGGATTGTGCGGCAAAACGGAAGGTCTACTGTGGAGCAACTGACGGCAGACTTCAATGAAGGATCATCGCAACCCATCTCCTCCAGAACAATGTGCCGAGAGTTAAAGCGAATAGGGATGGGAAGTCGCATGCCAGTGACGAAGCCCCAGGTGTCAGCAACAAATCGGAAAGTTCGCCTGCAGTGGTATAAAGAACAGTGTGACTGGACAGTAGACGACTGGAAAAAGGTGATGTGGTCGGACGAGTCCGTTACACTTTGTTTTGCACCGATGGCCGGCAGAGAATTTGGCGGCAGCCCCATGAAGCGATGGACCCCTCATGTGTTGTAAACACAGTTCAAGCTGCAGGAGGAGGTGTCATCGTATGGGCCATGTTTTGTTGGTATGGCAAGGGTCCCCTGATATTCCTTGACAGTCGGGTGAAAGCCAAAGACTACCTGAACATTGTCGCAGATCAAGGAGGGTCAATAATATATTGAACGAAGGTTTCTACTTCATTGGCTGGTGTGTGTACATGTAATTTAAGTCCTGAGTTCCAAAATCGAACATAGGTTATTTTAAAGTGTTCAAAGTGTTGGCCTTCGGCTGCAAGGCATAACTGTGCACGATAGGTAATTGCCTTCTGGACAGATGTCATTGTCATGGCAGGAATTTGCCTAATGGCCACTTCAATTCGTCCTTGAAGTTGACGCTGTGTCCTGGGTTCCGTGGCATAAACCTTTATATTTAAATACCCTCAAGATGAAATCTAAGAGATCCGGTGTAAGATCGGGTGTAAGATCCGGTGACCTAGGTGGCCACGAAACTGGTCCGTTTCAGCCAATCCATCTTTTCGGAAACATTCCATCCAAACATTTCCTTGCTATACTTGCGAAGTGTGGCGGTGCACCGTCTTGCTGGTACTATAGTCCTGGTCGTTCTGCCAATGGCAAATTATCTAGAAACTTTTCCACCACACCAGTCAATATTTCATCCCGGTAGCGCTGACCAGTTAGGATACCTTCATAAAAAACATGACCTACGACTAGTGTCCCATAAATACCACACCAAACATTCATTTTCCAGTTCACTTGGTGTGATGTTGGTTTCAGCCACCTGGGATTTTCCTCTGTCCAGTAGTGTAGATTATGCCTATTGACAGTACTGTTTCATGAAAACTGGGCTTCATCAATCCACAGAATCTTGCTTACGAACTGTGGGTCGTCATCAATTTGACAGAACAGCCAGTCGTAAAACTCTGCACGGGAACCATAGTCTCATAATTCCAGAGCTTGGGCACAATGAATATGGTATGGGTGGAAGTTTTGTGTCGAGAGAATGTCTCACACGGAAGATTTGCTAATACCTAGACTATGTGCAATTGCTCGTACACTTGTATGAGGATTAGCTGCGACTGCTGCTAGGACCATAAGCCTGGCATAATCATTTGTTGCAGTTCTCGGACGACCTTCTGGAGGTAGCTGCTGAACAGATTCCGTGGTTTGGAATCTGTTGGTGATGTGCTGGAGTGTTCTGTAGTGAGGATGGCGTCAAGTTGGAAATCGCTCTGCATACAGTCTTGTTACATCTGCAATACTCTCATTACTTGCACCATAGCAGAAGACCATGTCGACCATCTCATGGAGTGATATTGCGTCATCGTGTTACAGATAACTGTGCGTCAGTTCTTACGTAAAATAAAATGGTGATGTACTCAGAAACACGCAACAAATGTTGCCACTCTCGTTGGCGAATGCTGAAGCACGGCTCGAACAGAAAAGAACAAAAGATATGTAACGTTCTTAGTCGGACTTCGATGAAAATCAATAAATTAAAACGAAATAACTTCTAATAATTGGTACCATTAGAAATAGCACAATCATTTCTAGGTCCTTTTTGCTTGTTTTCTCATTTCAATGATAATTACATTTACAATCGCAATTCTATTTTTGTACTCCATGTTAAAGAACAGGGAGTGTATTTGCGCTATGCAGAGAAGCTAAACTTTACTAAAAGCTGCACACATTATCTATTTAAAAAAAAAACGAAAATAGAAACTAAATATAAATACGAATACAATGTTTCGAAAACGAAAGCGGATGCTTTCATGGAATAACTAAGCGATTTACTTCCCGTTAACGTCTATTGGCTGGCGTTAAATATGATGTCATCCTGTCATTCAACTTATGTGGCGGCAGCTATAGTTCCATCACAGTTTCGTGAAAGTCGTTGAACTCCAATTCCAGTGTTTATTTATTTTACGTACCTGCATCGCATCGATGTCTCGACCCGTGTACTTGTAACAGAGCAGGAGTTATTACGTTTTAATTTATTGATTTTCATCGAAGTCCGAGTAAGAACGTTACATATCTTTTGTTTGTAAAATAAAAGCTTTACTAAAAGCTGAGTACGATGAAATTAATAAATGAAATTAATCCATCCAACTATAAATAAAGGAGAACATGTGAGTTCGTCACGGAAACAGTTTTGCATTGTTGTTGCACGTTTAAGCATTGTTGGCGCTCGCTTAAAGCACACGCCGGAACTGAAAGATCACCTGACCATTGTTGTCTGAGCAACAATTTTTATCATCAATCAATCACAAAACTATAAATAAAGGAGAAAATGTGAGTTCATCAAACGAACAATTTGAATGAATTAAATTTGATAAAAATTATTACCGCGCAAACTGCGAGTGGGCCCCGTTCATAAATTTATAAATTAAAAAATGACGCAGAATAGTCGATTAGAAGGCAACTTGTTTTATATTACGACTTTTAATAGGCTTTCCACGTTTCAACAATATCTCCGACTTTACTATAGTAGAACAAGTGCATCATGGGTAAAATCCAGACAAAGCAAATTGATGAGAAGACTTACTGCGCATGTCAAAAAGATCGTTCAACTTACGTGGTGGCAGCTATAATACAGAACAGTAAGTGGAAGCAACACTCATGTCGTATGAAGAGCAACGAAAAAGGTCTGACGGTACAATTTATGGAGACCGTGAAGAAACTACATGCAAATTAACTTTGAATAACTTACAGTTTCGCGTAAGAAACTTGTGTGAAGCGGGGGGGGGGGGTGAGAGTAGCATACCAATCTTCAACTTCATTTATCTCACACAATTTTCCTATGAATCAGTTAAAGTAAACATGGATTTAGACTAATTTTGGGGTGCTCTACAAGTTCGTATTTGGAAAATTTCTTCTGTCTCTGATAGAGAAAAAGTTACGGTTTGAATGACCTTGAAAATGACTTTGAAGATGACCTTGAAGTTCACTTTTGAGGTCGGAAATGGAAAGCCCACGATCTACTTGCTAAAAGACGTTTTTGTTCTATCTAATGCATCGCCTCTGGACTGTGCTAGAATTTTCGGACACCCTGTATAAAATATATTAAAAGTTTTAAAAATTTCTATTAAAAGAAGTCTACGCTTGCTTTGTGGACCTCGAAAAAGCATATGACAGAGTTCCTCGGGAGAAGCTCTGGCAAGTGTTGCAAGAGTATGGAGTGGATGGGCAATTACTGGTTGCTATCATGTCTCTGTACGAAAGCTCTGAGATGTGTGTCCGGATAAATGGCATTAAGTCAAGACCGTTCACCGTGGGTGTTGGACTCCGCCAAGGGTGCGTACTGTCGCCCCTCTTGTTCATTATTTTTATGGACTGGATAGACAGGGGCAGCCGAGGCGATGAGCGTGTTTGTGTGGGCGACTGCCTGGTGGAGAGGTTGCTCTTTGCTGACGACCTTGTCCTCCTTGGGTCTTCTCGCACGATCCTTCAGCATGCACTAGACCGGTTTGCAGCCAAATGTGAAGAAGCTGGGATGAAGATCAGTGTGGCTAAAACCGAGGTTCTGGTCCTTTCAAGACAGCCTGCTCAGTGCGCCCTCCATGTTATGGGAGCCTCAATGAGACAGGTGGAGAAATTCAAGTATCTCGGGATTGCATTCACGAGTGATGGACGGCAGGAGAAAGAATTGGATGCTCGGATCGGTTCAGCAAGCTGTGTCAGACGTGAACTGTGGCGATCCGTGGTAACGAAACGCGAACTGGGTAACAAAACCAAGCTCTCCGTCTTCAAATCTATCTTTGTCCCCATTCTCACCTATGGTCATGAGGCTTGGGTAATGACCGAAAGAGTGCGATCGCGGGTACAAGCGGCTGAAATGAGATTTCTGAGAGGTGTGGCAGGTGTTACCCTACTGGATAGGGTGTACAGCAGCACAATAAGGGAATCTTTAGGTGTTGAGCCGCTACTTCTCCGCATTGAGAGATCTCAGTTGCGCTGGTATGGCCACGTGATACGGATGCCACAAACTAGTCTTCCTAGGCAGTTGTTATTTTCCAAGCCGGTGGGTAAGAGACCAAGGGGTCGGCCTAGAGCCAGGTGGCTAGACTGCATGGAGAATCTGGGTTCGAGTCGCTTGGATTTTACCAGGGAGGACATGCGCCTGATGGTGGAAGATCGTGATCGCTGGAGATCCTCCATAGGGCTGCTGCCCCCGCGACCCTAACGGATAAGCGGGTTTGAAAAGTAAGTAAGTAAGTAAGATTTGTTAATTAAAATTAAAGTCAAATATAAAAAGCAGAAGGGAACGGGGGGGGGGGGGCGTGGAGCGAAATGACACTAACGTCACTTGCGAGTAGTCGTTGATTTCGCATTACTTTTATACAAGAGACATTCGTAAAAGGAGACTTGGAATTAGCTTCTACCATGGTCTTTCTGTGCACAGGTCCTATTCAGTTGGGCTATTGTCAAGGACACACTATAGATGGCGTTAAAAACGATTTTTACCGAGGAATAGCACAGTTTTAACTTACAGGAACCATGGAAAAAATTATTTTTTCTTCCTTAAATACATTAATAATTTTTAGAAACAATAGTATAATTCAGTAACTATAAATATATTAACATTAAATTGATAAAAAATTTAAAATTTTTTAAATAATTTTTTGTTTAATGGTAATAACATTATTAGAGTTTTGTATCATTGATTAAATTTATTATCAATTAATTTTTATTTACATTTTATTTTTTGAGGTTTTATTGAGGTAATACTCCTTTACATAATTTATAATGGTGGAAATAAACTTTAAAAAATAAATCTGTTTAAGAATTCACCAAGTGGTTGAAAGATGAAATGTAGACTGCTTAGGTGGCGAAGAAGCTAGCATGCTGACTTCTGAGTCGCTTGGTCGCGTGTTCGAGTCCCGCCTAGGGGATGGACATTTGTATTTTTCCGTTATTAATAAAAGTTCACTTTCTTTATCCACTTATCAGTCACACGATTAAATACGTTTAGGCTGAAAAGAAGAAGAAGAAGAAATGTGAGATGTTGACAAGTTATTATATGAATTGAAGATCTACAAATGAACATCAGCCTTTCTTCTAATAACTGGACAACAATTCAAATTTCAATCATTATTTACATATTTACTAAAATTTGTGAACTCATCAAACGTATATTACTTTAAATTTATTTCGTTTAATTTCAATTCTTACTCGTTATGTAAAGGAGAATTACTTAAGAGCCTACTGAAAAGTCGTAGTTAGCGTACAATATCGGCTAAGGACCAAACTTTAACCTAGAGAACAATAGCCGTGCACAGACCAGGGATTAAAAGACTATGCTTCTACTTCCTGTAATGCTTTTCACGGCTCCCAGATGCAACGGGCTCATCAAGATGGAGCCACTGTACTTACAGTAGTTTCAATTTCGAACAGGAAATGGGAGTTGATTGGTTGTTTGTTTACTTCCTGTTGGCAAAGTCACGTTTGCGCAACGTGGTTTCGGGCACGTGGTTTGACTCATGGAGTAATAGGTTTGACTGCCTGAAGTTTGCTTGTTTGCTCTGCTCTCTTCGCTCTCTCTCTCTCTCTCTCTCTCTCTCTCTCTCTCTGATGTCCAATATTCAGAGACATCTTTTAAATTCAAAATGTCAGGAAGATTTTGTGCTGCAAAATTTTATAAAACTGTCAGGTGAAGGAAAAAATTTTAAATTCTTCAGATTTCCACCTGACGCACGAAGGTGAGTTCTGTGTTGCTATTGTATTTTTAATTCTTAAATTAAGCTGTAAATGTTCCGTTCAAAAATACCAATGGCAACGAGAAAGCGTTTTGTAATATTTAAAGGTAATTTAAGACCCTTTAAATTAAGTTAAATTTTTCTTTAATGAACTTTCATTAATTTTTGAAACTTCATCTTGTGCTTCATTCTCTTCTGTTTGACTACCTTTAAAACTTGTACATATTATCTATGAAATTTCCACTTAAATGGCATACTATTATTCCGTAAAGAATGCTCGTTATACCAGCAGGCTCTTATGAAATGCTTTCCCACACTGCCTTGCAGCTTTTTTCATATAGTGAGACAGAGTTATATTTATGTTTTTTTTCTGATAATATTTCATGTATTCTTCAGATGTTGAATATGGTTACTGCCATTAGAAAGGGAGGATTTTACTGGAAAAAGATGTGTTACCAATAAACAAAACATACAAATTGTAATCATTATAGATTATATTTTGTAGACTCTTACAAAAGTTTGATATACCGTATGTCCCAAAAATCGC
Organism: Rhysida immarginata; assembly: GCA_023313115.1. Classification (NCBI taxonomy): domain Eukaryota; kingdom Metazoa; phylum Arthropoda; class Chilopoda; order Scolopendromorpha; family Scolopendridae; genus Rhysida; species Rhysida immarginata. Next base: position 1,160,954 of record JAHWFO010076042.1, on the reverse strand, counting down.
GTGCCAAATGAATTAATTGGTTGCTTTGATTTTGTAGGTGAAATAGTGAAGTAGAGGAATTTTGCTGACACCGGAACATGTAGAGCTGATACTTCTTTGAGGAGATCATCACAGAACATCTCGAGAAGCTGCAGACGAATTTCTTCGCCGGCACCCTGATATTCCCAAGCCCTTTTACGCGTGACAGAAGAAAATTTGGATCGTGTGAGACATTGTCTTCGAGTGCATGGTGCATATTCTGAACATGAATGATAAGCTTGCGAAACCGTGTGAACATAAAGCCAACATTCATAAACTTTTCATATGGCACGCGACTTTTGAGACACACGGTATACTTTTGTAAACATTTATTATTTTAAACGTTGAATTCATAAACTGGGAAAATAATTATAAATAACTTTGTATATAAAATTAATTACATACATCTGGCAAATTAATAAAAATTCTATTGGAAGTGCCCTGTAAATATTGCGTATTATGTTGATGTTATTTTTCTTACATTTTTGATGGAATAAAATCGGATCTTGAAAAATGAATCTAAATGTTTTTCTTACAGCGAAATTTTATGCCATAAAAACAGAATTTAAACAGTTGAGTTAATCTCATATATAAAATTCATTTTCGGTTTGTTGTTTGTTCGTTTGTTTGCCCACTGGCAATTTTGCCATTGGATGGCGCTAACATCGTACGACTATTAAAGCTCTGGACATCCCTATCCAGAGCTTTAACGACTATAATCTTTGCATTCCACCGAAGATTTCGAAGCTTTCCACTCGGATTTCGACCATTTCGCATTGGTTCATTCGGTTGCATCATGATGTTTTAATACTCTTTTCTGCTATATTTATTGAAGAATCGAGATCCTGAATATGTTCTTTATACACTATATAAAAATTCAGTGAACGTCTGTAAATGTTCTTAAAACTTTTGAACCACTTATCCGATTGAGCTCATATTCCCACCATATGTTCGTTAGGTTCAGAGTAAGGTTACATGTGCCGAGTTTCAGGTTGGTCAAAGGGAGGAGGATAAAAATCTTATATATAAAATACATTTTCCGTTTGTTGTTTGTTTATTTGTCCACTGACTGTTTTTGCCATCGGATGGCACCACCAACGCACACCACTGTTTGCTTTCGACCAAACATTTCGTTTATTCGGTTGCATCATGATCACGCACCTTAATCCTCTGATCCGTGCACACCTGCGAACTCCATTATTGATTTGCTTTATTTGCTGAAAAATAGGGATCCTGAATGTAGAATTATCACTGACGTATATTATTAAAGGTATATTCCGAATCTTATTGTAACATCGCCACCAAAGTGAAACCATGACAGTTCTGGGCAGGAGTGAGCCGTGGAATAATTAGCTGTCTGGCTGCTTTGTTTTTGACGATTTTTGGCTCAAGGAATAATTAATTCAAAACCATTCCTCAAAGTTATTCCGCGTACAGCTGTACAAATAGACACGAAAAAGGATCAGAATCACTTTCTTCAAGCATAAATCAAAAATACCATAACTGAAATGAAAATACGTAACTGAAAAATGATCGAAACGAAATTGAAATTGAAACCATAATCGAAAAATTGCTTATAAAATATAATAAAATATTTCAAATACAAAGTAGATGAAACGATAAACTCATCACTCCGTGATCGGAGCGTGAAAGAATTATTAATCAGATACACTAATATTTAGCAATGTGTTTTTTATCATCTTCACTCACTTTTGGCCATGACGGTTCTAGGAGGCGGAGCTTTCCAATATTTACAATTGCCTTCAAGTATGGCGGCAAGTTTCAGGGTATATCTTTAGTATCCGTCATGGAGAATTATATATTCAGGATCCCTATCGAAGAGTCGAGTTATGATGTAACCACCGAGAGAGAAGGCCTCTGCAATGAAACATAATACATTGTTACATCATCATAGTTAGGGCAAATTCATGGCTTATTATTGGTAGAAATACGAATAACAATGCCCTATTTATGATGATGTAACAATGTATGACGTTTTATCGCAGAGGCCTTCTCTCTCGGGGTGCGTTCACTTATTCGTTCGGAGTCATGCTCCGAGTCAATGTGATCACGTGATCAGAATACTAGCGTCATGGCTCAGAGTCAACACAACGACGTAACAATCGAAGACTTTGATCGTTATAATCATTTCTGTGCAGTATTGCCAATTTAGCCTTTCTTTTTCATGCGCTTGTCTTTTGTTGGACATTTTTAATAAAAATTAAACAATGCACGGCAACCATCTACCATTCATTTACAAGTCTTCAATTCTCTTCAAAAACTCTCATCATCATTCATTGGTGGACTTGTTATTATTTATTCTTATTATTTGTTATTTTATCTTCGCCATTTATAAATGAGTATAGAATCATTCATTAATAAATAAACATATTATACTACTTCGTAAATTAAAGTATAATGCACAAAATAATGAAAATGAGCTATTAAATTGGACACATCCCTGCTATATTGGCAACACTGCTTGTAAACGATTCAAGATATTTTTCCCCTCTTCGCAACCTCCGGAGGCATCAAAAAACCATGAGCAGTGCCCATGGCACTTTTGATTATGGGGAACCTTTAACATTAGGTTATTTTTTATTAACAGAAATAAACAATATTATTTTTTTTATTTTTTATTATTTTTATAAAAACAAAGTTCTGGTCATAATGTGAAATTTTAATTTATTATCACAGAGGCTAGGGTGGCCTCATGCGTAAAGATGGAACTGAGATTGAGCACATAAAAATTAACAATTATGCTGAAGAAATTGTCTCGAATCAAATTTTCGATCAATTTAAGCTGAATGTTCGTTTGTATCGTGCCAAGTCTCAACAATGGAAGGCTAACCAATTATGGTAGGCTAGGATCGTGCACTTTCGAAAGATAGAGGAGGCCATGTTGATAGTTGAACAACGTAAGCGCCAGCTTGAAGAAATAAAGTCTTCTTTTGTTTGTGTGGTTGCCACGGCTCCTAACAAGCGCGCTCGCAAACGATATCTCATTGTAACAAAATTAATCATCGTTGAAGTCGCAACTTTGTTGGCACTCTTCATTGTTGCGTCTTCTTTCTCATTAAATTTTTTGACTCCGATGACTCCAGCTTGAAAGCAGGAGTTAAGGGAGTTAACCCGAGTCGCACTCCAAGCGAATAAAGAAACAAACTCCGAAAGACTCCAAGCGTACCCTGATGTTAAAGGTCAAGGGAGTTAACTCCGAGCGAATAAAGAAACGGAGACCAAATGACTCGGAGCAAATAAAGAAACGGAATCCGAACGACTCAGAGTCACGGGAGTCACTCGGAGTGACTCCAAGTGAATAAGTGAACGCACCCTCGGTGGTTAAGGTTCTACCAACATCACCTCTACACAAAGCCTGAGCGCAAAAACGTCATACATTTTACATCACCTACGGTAGAGTATTGTTAATCATATTACTACCAATAATAACCCCGAAATTTCCCTACCGTAGATGATGTAACAATGTATGATTTTTCTGTGAACAGCTTTCTCTCTAGACGGTATTGGTTATGCCAACACCGCCTATGAAGAAAGCCTCGGCACTGAAACGTCATACATTGTTACATCATCATAAGTCAACCCGAGGACAATGAGAGACAGGCCAGGGCACTCAAAAATCACATGATTATCAGGATCCGAGGAACAATCCATCCTTCATTGTCTCCGTCTTGGATTTCCACAATCACTGTTTTTTCGTTTGTTGGAAACAATGAAGGATGGATTGTTGCTCGGACCCTGATATGGTCAGGTGACTTTTGAGTGCTCTGACAACACCTCCTAGAAAGAAAGCCTCACAACTGACGAAGAGTCGAGATCTGCAAAACGAGCCTCATAAGACGACCAAATTTAGAGCTTACTATTGGTAGAAATACGATCAACAACGGTCGAATTATGATGATGTAACAACATGTGACGTTTCAGTTGTGAAGCTGTCTTTCTAGGAGGTGTTGACTCTGGCCTGTCTCTCGTTGGCCTCGAAGTCAACCAAATTTAGAGCTTATTATTGGTAGAAATGCGGTTAACAAAGGACGAAGTATGATGATAAAACAGTGTATGACGTTTCAGTGCAGAGGCTTTCTTTATAGGAGGCGTTGGTTATGCCCCCTATATTACATGATCTTGGCTACAGTTCAAACTTTTTAACAATCGTACAACGTAACAAATTCTTATAGATCTAAAAATGAGAAACCTAAGAGATCCTGAAAAAATAATGGGAGGGATGTCGTTTTGTTCGCAGGAGATTTTCGCCAAACCCTTCCAATTATTCCACAACGAACATCTGCAGATGAACTCAGTGCTTGCCTCAGAGTATCCACCATTTGGAAATTTGTTTACACACAAAAAATTACTATTATGAGGGTGCGTATTCTTGTTGACAACACTCATAAAATTTGTAATCAACTACTCAGTCTTGGAGATGAAAATTTACCCACAATTGCGTCAGGTTTAATTTCTCTCTCATCTGATTTCTGTTGTTAGGTGCGAGAAATAATTATACATCAGGTGTTCCCGAACATAGCCACAAAAATTGAAGACCGAGAGTGACTTTGAGAACGTACAATTTTGCACCAAGAATGAGAATGTAAATAAAATGAACGACATCATTTTGCAAGAATTGCCAAGATCTTGCATTACTTAAAAATCTATTGACATTATTATGGACCAGGAACAAGTTGTTAACTAATCCACAGAATTTTTAAATTCATTGGAACCCACCCGGCATGCCACCACACAGGTTCAATGTAAAAGTAGGGCCAGTAATAATATTGAGAAATTTGTATGCCCCCAAAGTATCTAGTTTACCATTTCCTGTGCGATTTGCTTTTGCAATGACGATTAACAAAGCACAAGGGCAATCTCTTAAAGTCATTTGCATAAATTTGGAATCCCCACGTTTTTTTACACGGACAATTATACACTGAGTAGCCAAATTATTATGACCACCTGACAGTTTTAGGCAAATGAGCTATTGCGTCACGGCGCTGCCGCTAGAGGGCTAGATTGCTATAAAAAGGGAATGCAGGTGAGGTGAATCATCAGTTGCACTGTGTTTTTTGCGACGATATGGGCAAAAAACGTGATTTAACTGAGTTTGAACGCGGGACGATCGTCGCCGCACGCAGTGTCGGAACCAGTATCAGCAAAACACCTGAACTTGTGAAGTGTTCAAGAGCAGCAGTTATTAATGTTTACAGAGAGTGGATTACCAAGCAAAAAACCGGCTCTCAACATCAAGCGTGTGGTCGTCACAGGCTCCTCAATGCTCGAGCTGAAAGGAGATTGGCCAGAGTTGTCCAGGGCGACAGAAGAGCAACAGTGCGTCAAATAGCGGCAAATCTTAATCAAGGACAAACTGTGACCGGTTCTGAACGAACTGTTCGCCGCTCATTACACCGTTTAGGCTATGGAAGCCGACGACCAGTTCGAAAGCCTCTACTGTCAGCCTTGAACAAGAGCAGACGTCTCCAGTTCGCCAAGGAGCACAAGGATTGGACAGTAGATGACTGGAAAAGGGTCATGTGGTCCGATGAGTCACGATTTCAAATGCATCATGCAGATTGCAGGGCTAGAATATGGAGAAAACACGAAAGCATGGACCCACCTGCATCGCCACAACACTTCAAACTGGTGGCGGTAATATTATGGTTTGGGGAATGTTTTCTTGGCATTGTTTGGGTCTTTGATTCCTCTGCACGGACGTGTGCGTGCCCAAGATTATTTAAGTATTGTCACAGATCAAGTACATCCCGTTATGTTAATGGTGTACTCTGACGGGGATGGATACTTCCAGCAGGACAATGCTCCTTGTCATAAGGCTGGCATCGTCCTCAGATGGTTCGAAGAACATGCTGGAGAGTTTACCTTGCTTCGTTGGCCTGCATAATCGCCAAATCTCAATCCCATTGAGAATTTGTGGGATGAGATCGAACGGGCCATCAGGCAGCGGGGTCCAGCACCATCAAATCTGTAGGAATTGGAAGGTGCAGTTCTTCAGAGTTGGTCTAAAATTCCTCCTACAACCTACCAACATCTCATAGAATCCATGCCCCGAAGAATGCAAGCAGTAATAAGAGCGAAAGTTGTCCCAACACTGTATTAACGGGGTGGTCATAATAATTTAGCCACTCAGTGTATGTAGCATGTTAAAAAATTTGTATATTTATGATCCAAATGGCCTGACAAAAATATAGTGTACCCAAAGGCATACGAGTAATACATTCTATGTCAAAAATGGACCTTTATGCATAACTAACATTTATTGTCACAAAGTATTGCGACAGCGTTAGGCTCCAGTATTCTTAGCTCTAGCAAGAAGCAAAGTAATAATGCTGGAGTTCAGCCATAGCTCAATAAAGATAACAGATGGCGCTCTCAGGAGCAAAGAGACATCTGTTTAGATATAGTCCCTGAAAGCGGAAGAGCGAGGAGTAAGCGTCGAAAACGGCTGCGCGATGGAGAGAGCGATGAGCGGCAGATTGGGAATGGGGATTCGGCCTACGAGATTGATGGGAGGAGGTTGCCCAAATCTTCGCGGAGTAAAAAGCCTGAACAAAAACTCTGTTCGAAGACAGGGCCTATGAAACCTTCGGAAGAAAGGAGAACGACGGGGGACAGAGGAGGATATAAGCAACTCGAGTGTTGTGTTTCGGATATTGCGCATTCAGCTGAGTGCGACGTTTTCTCTTCTAAAGCTAATGACTTTGTACATTTAATTTGTTCTCCAGGCAAAGAGACTGAACAAAATTCCAAGGAGAATCCTGAACTCTCTTCTTTAGCGACGTACCCTATTAGTGTGCAGCTTGTGGAATCTCAGCGAGATTTTCGAGGTAAGCGAGCTGCAATAGCGACGTCAGCAACGAACGAAGAACGGACGACCGCTATCTCCACGGGAAACTTGTTCGCTCCTACCGGGCAGAAGGCAGCATTCTTAACAGGATACGACTACATATCCCTCTCTACATATCCCGGACCAGGATACGACTACGAACGCTTCTCACCAGATGCGAGCTTCGCCATAGTGTGCGTCTTCGGTTTGTGCATCGACAATTGGATACCGTTCCAGTCGAAGGAAGAATTTGCGAATTTCACTCCGAGCGACTTCATTGCAACAGTCTTTCCTTGGTCCATTAGAGGCTTCCTAAGGGAGAGCCTCGGTTCCTTCGTCCACATCTCGAGGTAAGCCGAATTTCCTCCTATTAATTAAAATGTCCCTCACATGCCATATGTTTATAATAATTTAAGGCGTGGGTCTTCTTGCTCTTCTCTCTCTAAGCCGTATTTTAAGAAAATTGCGTCGGGGGTCCCGGAATTCAAATTTTAATTACACTAGAAGCATTGTAGGGCGTCGCATAATAGATGTTACTAAATCACGTTGTATTTAATATTTTGTAAAGGTCATACGGCTTTAGTATCTAAAGTAAATGGGTATTTTATAGTTGTTACCCCTTAAAGGTAGAGAAGTAATATTTTAGCAGTAGAATCGTAGGGAGCTCGTCATTTTATTAATTAGGCGTTAATTATATTTGCAGCTTCCCTTGCCCTGCGGATCAGGATGATCAACGAATTCGTGATCGGCATTTCAGGATGATCAATGAATTCGTACCATTTGCGTAACCGCTCTCCGTGATGCGGCCAGCTGTTGAAATGGATTGTTAATACAGGACGTTAGCCAGAGAAGTTATCGTTTACAAGTGTTAAAATTTATATGTATTGGACTATAAAGTAAATCAAATAAGTAACGGGGTTAAATAAAGCTATGGTTAATTCTGTTATAAAATTTTAGTGATTTATGAAGACGCTTTATCGTCTTAATATCTGGGCAAAGGACGTAAGAGCCTTTATATACAATTTAGTGATACCCCTTCAGGGTTAAATTGTTTATTGAATATAAAGGGGCTTTCCTCGCGTTAGGGGAATGCACTTATATCCATTCTGTTATGTTTGTTTATTGTAAAGTTATTCTTACATTTCTTTTGTATACTATTTAATGGTTATTAAAATCAAAAAAAATCATATGCTCCTTGTACATGATTTCCTTGTCCTTCGTAAGTTCCACTGCGCATGTTCGTGACATTTATTAATTTTTTGTAAATAACTGCCAATTAAAATATTTGAACAATTTTATATCTTTAAATACATGTATATAGCGCACTGTCCGCTCTGTTTATTTGTTTGTTTGATTGTTTGTTACTCCATAACTTCTGAACCGGGCAACGCCCGAAGCTGAAACTTTGCACAGAGGACCTCGAAGACCCGGGGAGTGCCGTAGGCTATGTCGCCTTCACTTCCGACCTCCCATGGACCACATGCACGGTCGAGCGGCGCCACCGTCGATTTTGTTTCAAAGCGAGGCTGGGCTGGCAAGCTTTAGTTAGGGTTAAGCTGTAACCCATGTGTTGGCAGTACGGTGAAATTTTAGTGAGTTGTGATTTTTGCTTTTTCACTATTTATTGCTAACCTAATAATTAATCTCATATAAAATGGCACATTGCTGTGTGCCTAGATGTACAAATGATCACCGCTACAACAAAGAAAAAATATTTCATCAATTTCCTACTGACAACAAACGTCGTAAGCAATGGATAATCCAAATAAAGAGGGATATTGGACCTTTATTTCAGGTAAATAAACTCATAAGATAAGCATACATTAAAGTAAATAATTTTCATGGCTCTTAACATGTGTAATAAAATTAATAACATTTAAATAAAATTGTGTAGATGGAACACTGATTTATAAATAATTAAGGTGATTATTATTTTTGTAGGTGACACGAAATACTTAAGTATGTAGTGATCATTTTGAAGAAAAATTCAAGAAAAAAACATTAGCAGTCTTACACATATTGACAAAGGATGCCTATCCTTCCAAATTTAAGTGGACCCAAGATGTGCAAAAAAGAAAATCACCAAAAAAACGCTTCATTTATCTTTTTAAATCAGAAAGATGTTGACTAACCTTTTATTTTTATTTGTGTTTTTATAAAATACAAAACTTAATTAACCATAATTAATTTTAATTAAAAAAAGGTTTACAATTTACTACATGTGTCAATAAATCACTACTTTGTGGGGAAATAAATATTGCTAGTGAGAGAAAGCAAGTATGCAAACATAACAATTAACAAAACTATGCATTTGCCACCACCAATTATTTATGTGGGCATAAAGCATTTATTTTAAGTATTTTTCAAGCTAAGCATACACATACACCAAAAGCACATGCATAATAAAAAATTACCATTACTTACTAAACTTTGCTTTTAGATTATCATTTTCTTGTCATCTGTTTAAATAACACCTTCCAAAATGTACAATAAAAAGAATTAAATTGTACATATTTCAACACAGTAATTTTTATTTTTGCTAATTTAATTTTGACTAATCTTGATAATCATGTACAAAAATTTTTTATCCTCTTTGAAAATTTGCTTTAACTGTTTTTTCCAAACAATTTTCAATATCACCATGGCAAATATTGGGTAAAGACTCTAAACTCGTAGTCCAGTTAGTTGACATTTCAAAAACAGCAGTAATTTACTTGCAATAAAATTCTGCTATGCTAACAAACCGTACTGCCAACACATGGGTACAGCTTAACCCTAACTAAAGCTTGTCAGCCCAGCCTCGCTTTGAAACAAAATCGACGGTGGCGCCGCTCGACCGTGCATGTGGTCCATTGGCCTCCTACGCTCTTCTAATCGATATTCAGATGGCAACAGTATCTAAAAAAATAGGACATATCTCACCAACAATATGCACGGACCAACAAAAACAAGGCAAAGTTTGTACCAACAATCGGCAAGTTGCCGTTTTATCAACAATCGGCTGTTTGTGTTTCTAAGTTGCGTCAACGAGGGCTGATATTAAATGCTTGCTTTAATGGGGCTTTAAGTTTTAAGGGGATTAATAATTATTATAAGGACGGCTTAAGTTGGGCGGATCCCCCAAGTGGTAAAAATTTTGTGGCCCATAAACTGAAGATAGAAGCTTCAATTTTGGAGCCCTCAAAATTTACTGCTATTTGATTTTAATAATTAAAGCTTCCTCCCATAAAATAAACAAACTTACTTTCAATTGCTTAATTACCCGTTAAACGATATTTTTTTCTATTTTTATTAGAAATCGGGGCCCTATGGTATCCCGGGATCCCTTAGTCCGCTTATCGTTAAACCCGCCACTGTCTATATCTATAACATCGGTTGTCTGTTTGTGATTGTAAATGAGAAATAGTGGAAAGGCGGCAGAGAAAGCAGTCCCTTCGCTCGGCGCTATAACGGTTTCGCCCACGCACTGTTTTGCTTCAAGTTATGAATGCCTAAGTTTGGCTTCAGGATATCCAGAGCAAAGTGCGAATGCAACAATAGATTATCAATTAGTGAATGACCCAGATTGTTGGAATTGCTGAGCACACAAACACAAACGATGGAAAAATGGAATTAGATAAGTCTAATAAATAATATTATCAGAAAATGGAAAATTAATCAAATATTATTTATTAGAAACAAACGATCATATACATCCACAAAAAAAACAAGCCCCATAGAAGGAACTGAAGCCGGCTATCGAGCACCAGATGAAGACGAGTCGGCCACGCTTCAGCGCAGTTTTCGAAATCGTGCGAATTTTCTCGAAATGGCTAACAAAGGGTTAATGTAGTTGCATCGGAATAGATGCAATTAATCGAAACTCTTTGCTTGCAAGGTAGCCATTGCTCTAACAGATATCCTAGCATCCTGGTAGAGCAAACAATAACGAGTGAATATGGGTATCCATAGTATCGTCGAAGTTCACCACATTAGGGCGAGTTCACATCTAAAGTATGATTACGTTGCCAAGAAATTATTTAGGCTAGGGGCGTCATTCGCGTCGAATTTTGGAATTGTTGAATATTTAGATGAACAAATGATTTTTTAAAGTCAATTTTTTTATGATTTCTTATTTTATATCGGTTATTAGCAAGTTTAGAATAAGTCCGTCTGCAATAATGAACGATACATTTTTTTATATAAGGCCATTTATCATAAACATTTTAAATTATTATATCTTCTCTTCCCATGGGTCGACTTGGTTAAACCAAAGCCTACATGTTACAACAAGTTCTTCCAAACTCAAATATGTGGCGAGCGAAATCGGAGAACTACAGCCACAGCCAGGGCTGAAGAAACGTCAGATCAAAGTATTGTTTTATTTTCATTCTATTCCTTCCTCTTTCGAAACCACATGCATTATTCTACACATATGTAGAGGTCGGATAGAATCTCAGATTTAAGAAATCATAGAGAAAACATGTTTTATTTAATCTGTTGTAGAACTGCTAGAAGGCCATAGTTAGAGAGCACCATGTATGGGGAGCATTTAAAAAAAATTATTTTCGGTTTTTCAATATGATTTTTACTGTATTAATTCTAACCTTTTTTCATGAGTTCATTTTCACTGTTTATTCACATTCAGAAATTGCAAAATTTCATCAAAAAAGAAGCCCGAGCAACGCCGGGTATATCAGCTCGTTTAATATATTATGTTATTATATAATCTTTTAATTTTTTAATAACAAAATAATAATAATAATAATAATAATAATAATAATAATAATAATAATAACCCAAATGTCCTTTTGACAAATGATACACATTAAACAAACTAATACAAATGTCCAATCCGACCCAATCTACGTTCTCGCAACAGGGTCATGTTAACAGTTTTTATGTAATCGTATTATTCCTACTATTTAATAGCACGTTTTTTTTTTCTTTCACCCTTAGCGGGCGAAGCCGCGGGTAACCAGTTAGTAAATATAATAAAATACAATAGTTAAAACCAATATTAAGCAAAAAAAAAAGTATGGAAGGGTAGCAGCGGATGAAAACATCATTACGTCATTTATTAATTTACCGCAGTTTTTTATATGACGTCAGTAATGAACTTGCTCAATAAGATGTTGCTCGGACTTTCAGAGGGCGCCACATAACCGGAATTACAAAATTTCTATGGGGCAATCTCCAAATGCCCAGTCTCCTTTTACAAGTGTCTCTGCTTTATACAGACGGCGCATATTACACGTTTGCTATGAAAAAATTCGAAAATGCCAAGTCTATGGGCGTGGTCAAAAATGCTAATACCGAGTTGAGTTAGTCAAGAAAATCATTGTTGCTACGATACTCAACAATGCGTTAACAACTGTACCAATAATCGTTGCTTCCCCAACCCAACTCTGTGTTTGCATTTTTTTACCTCGCATTGATCGTCTGTGGTTATACGTGTGAATGTGCAATCACGATTCAGCTCATCACTGTTATACACCCCGTAAAGAAATTATAAACTCACCCGTGAAATTCTTAAAACTTGATATTAAGATGTTTATTTAACATCATTTTTTTTTCACAGGACACTGAAAGTAATTACATAACTTTAACGTTTAAAGATCTGAAAAATTCCAATTTTTTTTACCAAAAAAAAAAGAAAAAGCATTTTTCAGCTGTAAAGAAAATATAAACTCAGGACCCAAAACACGGTAAACACACAAAAAAAAACTGGAATTAAAAATGTGTGGGCCCTCCTTTCTTCTCGATAACTTCAATCATCCTGTCCGGCATCCCCTCAATCAGTTTTTTCAGATCCACCTCCTTTATGTTGTCTCAAGCATTGACAATTGCAAGCTTGAGATCGTTGACGTGATGGTATTGTTTGTTTCGGTTGTACACTATCTTTGTTAACCAACCCCACACATTTTCAATGGGGTTGAGGTCAGGAGAACGCGAAGGCCATTTAAGAATGTTGATTTTTTTCTCTTTTAAACCATTCTGTGGTGGACTTCCACATGTGCACTGAAGCAGTTTCTTGTTGGAACTTCCAATTCATGCCTCCCAGAACTGGTCCCAAATGGAATTAGATGGTCATACAGCATTTTTTGATATTTGCAGGAGTCCATTTTGCCATACACAAACACAATGTCGGTCTTGCCTCCCACTCCAAAGGCTGCCACACCATCACTCCCCACCACCACCTTGTTGTCTGCTGTATCTTGTTTTCGGTTGTGTACGCAAGTAATGCCAATACGAGGAGTAACCATCAGGACCATCAAGACAGAATCGCTTTTCGTCGGAAAAAACAATTTCATTCCATTCAACTTTCCATTTTACAGTTTCCTTAGCAAACTCAAGTCGAGCTAATCGGTGAGCTGCGGTGAGCATAGGTCTTGCCTTCATCTTTTCATATTTTATGTTGACTTACGAAGCTAAGCTTTTCCAGACGGTTTTGTGTGTCACTGACACTGGTAATTGAAGAGCAATTTCCCGAGTTGACAAGTTTTCATGTGTAGCGAGAGCTTGAATTCGTCTGTGATCCCGGGACAGAAGTTTTGGGTGTCTTCCTGTTCTCTTTTTGGTTCCATATTCGTCGCCTCTTGTGATGACATTTTGAATAACAGTTTGTGAAGGGTTAATTTCTACAGCTATTTGCCTTGTTGAGTACTGAATATGTTTTCTATGCATAAATTTCGTGTCAAGCTACGTGAGTTTAAAGTAGCCGAGGCTGACTTCTTATTCTATATTGAGTGCTAGTGAAAATTAAGAAAGTTGAAGAGAATCTCATAGGCCAATTCAACGAATGATAACGGTGTGTTGCCAGTGCTAAATGTAAATGCTTTTGACGGCCGTATATTGACGTGGCCATTCGGTTTTAGAGTGAAGTTCTATTTTGGCCCAGGGAAAGTTTTCTCAGTGCTTTGATAAATAGTGCGTGTCTTCAAATTGTCAGTGAAAATAGTGAAGTGTTAAGCCGAGTGGAATTTATGGTGTTACAATATAGGCTTAGCTAACGAGCACGAGTGTGTTGGTCGTAAGATATTTTTGTAAAAGTAATCATTTACAGTTATGGTTTAAGTTACAATTTAAAGCTGTTAAGCATATTAATTGCAATAGAGCATACCAGTGGTAGTGGAGACTTTATTAGCACGAACTGTGGACTTTGTTTACTGTTATGCGTTAGGTAAAATTGTTAGCGAGGAATTTCAGTATTCTAAGAACGCAAAGAAGTATAAGAATGTATTTCATGAATGTTTGGGCATTATTTATTTGATTATGAAAGCATGTCATAATACGATTTTTTTGAGTAGCTATTAAAAGAAGTGTGCTGTTATTTCTAACTGATTTATAGTATTTTAGTTGTTGGACTGTGGACTCTTAACTATTGCAAATTTAAAGCCAAGTTTGTATTTGAAAGACTTTAGTAGTGAGTTATGACAGAGTTAGGCTAGTGAGCCTTTGACCCATTAAATTATGTTTTTGTTTTGCATTCGCAGCTGAATTCCGAAAGGTTAAGATTATTGCTTACAGTGCTGATGTAGCAATGTGTTTATTTTGTCATAGAGTTTATGTATGACTTTTAAGTTATTTTGATTGTAACTAGGTTGTTATTAAGAATTATTGATTATTGAATGCTGTTTCGATTTTCAGCAGTAAGAGTTGATTTTGCTTAGATGTAAGCTAATGTTATAGGATAAGTGGGTTTCTGTACAAGAAACGTTTTCCTGGTTCAACTATTAATTTTATTTCAATAAATTTTTCATTTGGTTCCCTGACTAAAATTGTTGGCTTGTGTCATTCAGTTACCCAGCATTTTCCGCACTTTCCACTGCGCATCCAATTGGAACGTGACACAGCCTACATTTTAGCCATAACCCCGCCGAACGCATAACAGTAAACAAAGTCCACAGTTCGTGCTAATAAAGTCTCCACTACCACTGGTATGCTCTATTGCAATTAATATGCTTAACAGTTTTAAATTGTAACTTAAACCATAACTGTAAATGATTACTTTTACAAAAATATTTTTTACGACTAACACACTCGTGCTCGTTAGCTAAGCCTATATTGTAACACCATAAATTCCACTCGGCTTAACACTTCACTATTTTCACTGACAATTTGAAGACACACACTATTTATCAAAGCACTGAGAAAACTTTCCATGGGCCAAAATAGAACTTCACTCTAAATCCGTCAAAAGCATTTACATTTAGCACTGGCTACACACCGTTATCATTCGTTGAATTGGCCTATGAGATTCTCTTCAACTTTCTTAATTTTCACTAGCACTCAATATAGAATAAGAAGTCAGCCTCGGCTATTTTAAACTCACGTAGCTTAACACGAAATTTATGCATAGAAAACATATTCAATACTCACAGTTTAAGAAACGAGATTTCAATGGCGTACCCGCAGATATCACTATAGTCAGATATCCCACGCTATCTATTGTGAATGCTGATAGCCCTCGTGGAAACGCTCCGGTCCAATGCTGTCGTTGCATAACGAAGACTCGAGAAGCCTCCTCGTCTACGAATATCTGACGCCAATACTCCATTTCCAAACGGGTCAAGAAATTTAATGGGGCTGACGGTGAAGGCTGTGGCGGAATATCTTGCCTCCAATTCAATGGGATTTCCTTGCAGCGTGTGGCCGAGAATTTTCCATCACTCGCTCCCGTCCGCTGTCTTCCGACGCTACGGTGTTGTTTCCCGTCGCTCCTCCATTACTCGCTATTCCAGTCGAGTTTCGCATAGAAGTCGCACTTCTTGCAACAAACCGTTTGGTTTCAACGCGAGGTGCAGCATCTCTTACTGCTCCCACTCCAAACCTCGCTCTCCACTTTTCCCCTTTTGCTCTCGTGTTGTCTTTTTTTCTAGCTTCGGCTCCTCCGTTTTTACGAGTCGAATTACCCGCCTTCCGTCTATCTTCGTTTACCACTGGCGCCCTCTGTTGCCGAAAAACTCTACCTTTGTTACAGCGAGGTTTGCTTTGCTGTAACACTCGTTTACCTCCATGTCTAGTTCACGTCTTAATCGCTAATCAACTTGCAGTGTTGCTACAGCCAATTCTAATCTTGGAATTGTGAAAGTCTTAAGCGGCGCTACCCTTGATCTCGAGTAAACTAGTGGCTGCTTCGTTGTGAGCCAAATGCTAGCTTCAAGTAACTCACCGTTCCAAAGGCTTTCTCAGAGGCGTCGGAGAAATGATGAAGCTCAATTCTCATTGCTTCTTTCGTTTTCTTCGGCTTCAAACATCTTCTTACTTCAAATTCTTGTAGACGTGGTAGCTCGCTTAGCCATTTGACCCATGCGTCTTTGAAATTACTTGGCAAAGGATCGTCCCAGTCTAGCTTCAGCTTCGTGACTTCTTGAAGAAGCAACTTTGCAGGTAGTAGAAATGGAGTTGCCAGCCCCAAAGGTTCATAGACAGAGCTCACAATCCACAGTAGTCCCCTCCTTGTGAACGGTCGTTCCTTACTTGCGATGTTGAAGCTCAATGTGTCTGCATCAGGTCCCCAGACCATCCCTAAGGTTCGCTCAAGTGGCAAGTCATCTTTATTCAGGTCCACCGATTGGACGCTCTTTGCTCGTTCCTCTTGATGTATTCTTGCGAGGTTCGTCTTATCATTTGAGCCCCATTTGGTCAACTTAAATCCACCTCTTCTGACGAGTGACTTAAGCTCTTCTTGTAATTTCAAAACGATGTCGCTTGTCGCTACCGACTTCAAGCAGTCGTCAACATAAAAGTTTCTCATCAACGTCTCGGCTGCTAACGGGTCATATTCATGTCCGTAATCATATGCCGTCCTTCTTAAGGCCATCATTGCTGTAGAGGAAGAGCATACACTTCCAAACAAGTATACTCCCATTCGGTATTCTTCAAGTTCCGAACTCAAATCGCCTCCTGGCCATCAGAAAAATCTTAAAAAGTAATGTTCATTTTCAGGTACACAGACTTGATAGAACATACTCTCTATGTCACTTGTGAGAGCAATGGCCTCGTGTCTGAATCGCAGTAGGATACCCATAAGCGTGTTCATCACGTCCGTTCCTTGAATATGCACATCGTTGAGAGAGATCCCTTCGTATTTGGCAGAGCAGTCGAAAACAATTCTTATTTTGCCAGGCTTCTTCGGATGATAGACACCATGGTGGGGAACGTACCAGACTCTTCCCTCTGTGGTTTATTTGGAGCTTTTTCCGCGTAGCCCTTCACCAGCATGTCTTCTATGAAGTTGGCGTAGTCTTCACCTTGCATTCTTCATCAGCTTCCTTTTCAACAGACTGACACGACGCAAAGCCAAATCTCGATTATTTTGCACCTCTTTGCTCCTTTCCTTAAATGGAAGCGGGATGAAATAATGTCCATTTTCTTGCCTACAATTGGCGTTAAAATTGTCAATGAAGCGCTTGTCTTGCTGAGAGAGCCTATCTGATTCTTCAGTCACTATTCCATTCGTCTCCATGTTGACCCATCTAACAACTTGCTTCTCAATTTCGCAGTCCAACTTGGTGCAGAATACTTTGGCTCATGTGACTGTCCAACCCAATCTTGTCCTTATAGCAAATGGTCCTCCATTACTAGTTATAATGACATCAAGCGGTTCCATGGCAGTCGTCATATTATTGCCAATGAGTAATCCAATCTTGGCATCTATTTGCGTGATATCAGTTTCTTTCAGGTGGCTCCACATGGCGATATCATCTCGCGAAATGATATCATTATCGTCGACTGGAAGCTCTATCCGAGTGTAAACCTCTGGCAACTTTAACCACTCGTTCTTATAGTAGTCTGCAACCTCGAGGCCATTTAGCTCGTCGGTGGTGAAAGGACTTTCCTTGTTCTCCATAGTCGTCATAAGCAGGTTTTTCTTTGTACCTTTGGCGCCCAACTGCATCTTCTTGCTTGAATAAGTCCTCAGAGCAGAAAGTGTAATAATCTTCTTGCTATCCAAGAATGCGTAAGTGGCCACTATCTTCTTGCTTCCCCTTGATCGAACCATCACGGTAATAATAGCCATTGACACCTTTGATTTTCCGGCCCCGGTCTTCTTATGCGCCTCAACGAACCCATTCTTGATACTTGCGCTCATTTCTTGCTTCTTCTTTGGGTCTTCGTCAAAGTGAAGTAAAATAGAATAAGCCCTTTGACAAGTAGAACATTTAACATTTTGTTGACATTTTGTAGCTGTATGACCTTTCTTTGGGCAGGCAAAGCAAAGGCCTTCCTTTTCGGTGAATATCCTTTGTTCTGAGACGGTCATTGTCTTGAAATTTTCACAATTCTCCAGTCCATGTACTTCTTCGCATAAAATGCAAATGTCATCTGCACTTATCTTGGTTGCATAGTTAGAGCCTTTCCTTTGCTTTGGATTTCGGCTTTCATCTACCTTCTTTTTCTTGGCTTCAGCTCCAATATATTGCCATAAACTGTATGCATTAGTTCGGCAGCGGCTTGATAAACAAAGTCTACAATATGAGCGAAGGTAAGTTGTTGGGCTCGAACCTCCCTCGTTTCATAGGCAAGCTTCCTAAATCCCTTCTTAAGATCGAATGGCAGCTTTTCGATAATCATCTTCATATTTGTAGCATGCTCAATGTCGACAAGCTCTTGAATGCTTTCCATAGTATTCTGACATTCGATCAAAAAGAGAGCAAAGCGATGTAAAGACTCTCCCATCTCCTTGGCTGATATTCGGCCATTCGACTGCTTTCTTAATATATGCTGTAGCAATTTTAAGCCCATTTCCATAAAGCTGCTTTAGCCTCTTATTGGCTTCCGTGTAGGCAGTAGACGATTTCATGGTTTGGTAAGAGCGAACGAGGCTCTTTACATCTCCTCTTGTATACTGTTCAAGATAATAAAGTCGTTGCTTGCTGTCATTTACATTTGCCTCAAATATATTTTCAAAGGCATTCATAAACGAGGCATATTCCACTGGATTACCGTCAAAGGGATTAATTTATTGCTTTGGAAGCGATGCTAGTGCTTGTTGCTCAGTCAGCAATTTTATCATGGCAGTTTGCTGTCTCATGATTTCGATTTTCTTCTCTTCTACGCTGGATGAACTTGTGGTCGACTTTTTGTTCTCAAGGTCATCATCCGTCTCATCTTGTCGTTCATTTTCGCTCACCCACCTGAGAGCGTTCTCCTCGAACAAGAGAAATTCTACGAGTTTCTTTTCATGTCTCTCATGTAGATCAATCGCCTCTTGCTCGTCGCCTAACTCCTTAACAATGGCCTCATGAGCGCTCTTGTAGCTCTCAACATGGCGATTATAGTCGTATAGCTTGGCCTTGACATGGGCAATCTTTTCAGCATCTTTCATCCACTTGTTGACCATCTTCATGGCAGACGTGACAGACGCCAAACAGACTCTTCGTCGATTCTTCATTGTCGACAACTGTTCGCCCTTATCGTCCATTTTCTGGTCAGTAGATGAGCCTTCTCCGTTTTTGCTGCTCATCGTCAACATATACGAGTGTCTTTAGGCGTTTTCTTATTCTTTAAGACTTCTATTGATGTCCACCAAGATTCGAGACTGTTGTAAAATGATATGTGACCGCCGAAATGATCACATTTAAAATGGGGATTCCATGTGTGAAATGCGTACGATGCAAATAAAATAACGGGTGTTGTTACTGTTGAAAGCTTGATTTAATCTTCTAATTAAAGATGAATATTTACATTTGGTATATAACTGATGAAATTTAAAGATTCTGTAAGATACATTCGAATTAGTTCGTACGATTTTCTGCAACTCAGAAAACAACAAAATTAATCTTAATATCCATAAAATGGAAATAATTCTTAATAATTTCTAAAATAATTACTTACACGACATTTGCCCACTTCGCCTAAGAGTGCTTAATTCTTAACAAAAATTATCTTAACAATAGAGACATTCGTCTGGAAGACTCGATACACGGTGAGCAAAATCATAAAATTTCCGAAAGTCTTAAAGGTGACGAAAATTAATCCATTGTTTAAAAGGGGTGACCCTAGGGATATTTCCAATTATCGTCCGATATCTGTCATGAACCCGCTACCTAAAATTGTCGAAAAGTTGATTTTCTATCGTCTCACAGAATATCTGTGGCCGCGGATTCCACTTCAACAGAAAGGAAGCAGGCCCGGATCTAAAACTACGTGGATCCCTTTATATATTTACTTAAAAGCGACAGAGGCAAAAGACCTTGGCCACAGCTTTACTGTAGCCCAAACGGATATTTCGAAGGCTTTCGTAGCCAACTTCTGTATGACCTGTCGATGATGGAGGTCAATGGTGATTATATGGAATTACTTTCTGATTACTTGAGTGAGAGATCGAATGTTATTAGTTTATCTCCCTTGATTAGTAAGAAATCCACCCGAGGTATAGTTCAGGGATCGAGCGTTGGGCCTCTTTTGTTTGCCGTTTCAACTGCTTCTGTTTATTGTCATTCGTTTAACACCGAAATTATGAGTTACGTAGATGATAACTTTTTGTTTACTACTTATCCCACTGAAACTCATGATGAAATTATAGGCCTTCTAAATCAGGATTTGGAGTTCCTGTCTAATTGGTATAATATGAGAGGACTCAGTCTTAATGTTCAGAAGACAAAGATTATGTTCGGTCCGAGTATTCTTAGTGATTGTACAACTATTAAGATCCTCGGAATTTTGTTTGATTCCAGCCTTAGGGTTAATGAATTTGCGAACAGTTGATTATTATGTTACACCGCAAAATATATTTGACTAAAAGGTTACGGACAATCTTGAATAAGAAACAACTTGTGCAGTTTTTAAAAGCTGTAATTGTGAAAAAACTTGAATATGGCGCCATTTTTTGGGCTTCGTCTACGATTATTAATCTAAATCGACTGTCTGTCGCCTATAACCGAGTAATTAGGACTGCATTTAAAATGAACAGATTGGAATCGGTTACGTTGATGTGTTCTAGATATGAACTTCCTACTTTATCGACTATAGGTAAGATTGCTATTATTATTGAATTGACAGAGGCTCTGAGGAATAATATCCATCCTGCTAGTTTTGTTAGAGAGTGGTTCAGCTTGGGTGACAACATACGGAAAACTCGACGTTACCGTTTTGTTATACCTAATATAATTTCTTCATTTAAGGAAAAAAGCTTTCCGTTTAATGCCATTTTGGTTTGGAATGAATTACCATATGATATCCGGTCTTCTGTACTTATGTGTCAGGCTGTGGATTGCACCGTTAGTTGCTTTCGTCGTGTACGCAATTATTTTATCGAAACTCAAGCTTAGGGCTCTAGTTTATGTTTAACCGTAGTTTTTTCCCTTGGTTAAGTGTTTAATTGCGATGTATCCAGTTCGTGGTGGATAATTTTGGACTTGGATATTTGACGTGGCCCCTCTTTGTTAGGTTCGGCTTTTATTTCTTTGTTACTCTAAGTGAGTGCTCCACAAATAATAATAATAATAATAATAATAATAATAATAATAATAATAATAA
>JAHWFO010076042.1:1126707-1139613 GCA_023313115.1 Rhysida immarginata | reverse complement strand
AATAATAATAATAATAATAATAATAATAATAATAATAATAATAATAACAATGAATATAAGGTAAAATTAATGACAGTCCAAGTTGGTTCCATGGTACGTGGTTTAGTGGAACCATGATGGTCTACTGGAACTTTCAAGGCTAGTCTATGGCATGTAATATATCAAACAGCTTGGAATGACGTGTAATGAATGAATATAGCGTAAAATTAATGATAGTCTAAAGTGGTTCCATGATACGTGGTTTAGTGCAACCATGATGGTCTACTAGAACTTTCAATGCTAGGCTATGGCATATAATATATCAAACAATTTGGAATGACGTGTCATGAATGAATACAACGAGAAATTAACGATAGCCGAAATTGGTTCAATGGTAACTATTTTAATTATACCATTATGATACCATTGGATACATTCAATACAAAGATATCGGGTAATTATTTATGCCTTACATTATCAACAGTTAGTTTCTGTTAAGCACATGGTTATCAATAGATTGTAGCTAATTGCTCGCTTCAACAGTACATGCTTACGTTGAAACGGTTTAACAATAGATTATGATGAAATATTGGATCCTTGAACAGAACGCTTCAAAAATTGACGCTCATTTCATTATAGAAGAATGCTTACAAATTAAAGTGCTCTCACATGTTCAAATATATATAGAATTGCTACTCTCTCCATTTAACTTTTCAGGTACATGTACTTTCATTCATTTTGAACTTCACATTTCTTTTAGAAGTACGCCTTGCTATAACAAGCAGAGGTTTCCTTATCAACCTCATCTAACCCTAACAATTAAAGGCTTCTTTAGTAAACAAATGCTTTTTTTTAATCCTCGAAATCCTTAAAATCCTATCGGTCCATTTCCATTTCGGTTGTCTGACTTGTTTTGCTATAAAATCCACTAATTCTAGTGGGAAATCCACTAAGTTGGCAACACTGGAAAGAGCAGTCACAGCTATAGGGAAATCCTACCTTTGAACGTTGAATCACGACTTAGCTCATCACTACCATGTACATTGTGTTCTCTATTAAAATTTTACATATACATGTACAACATTTTTATTTTCTAAATACGAACAAAGCAATAAGGGATACTGTTTAATTGAAATAACGAATATGTCTTTTTATTTTCTCCTTTGGATTGGAAGTATTTCCTTTAAATACGAGTAGAAAACCAACTGTACTTTCCTACTCCTTTTATGACATCAACTCTATTTTTAGTTAAATTTTAGGAGGAAAATAATAAATCCTCCTAGTCTCTCCTAATAACTCATAATTCTCATTAAGATGAGATGAAGGCCTCACAGTTTATACTGGCCTCTGCTGGACTTGAACCCCGGACATTCAACTTCCAGCTCGGCACCAAACTCGGTTGGCCATCCGAGCAGGCACATATGTCTCATTAAGAGCGCATAATATTAAACTGAATTTTAGAACTTGAAACTAATAACCAACATGCCTGCAAATTATTTCTTATAGCAAATGTTTTTGACTATCCTTTCTGGTTCCTCGGAGTTCAGATAAAATTTATTAAATTCATTTTAAGTTTCTGTCGTTCTGATAAATTGTATAAGGCACATCATTAAAAAAGTAAAATTTCATAATTAAAGGAACAGGTTTAATTTTAACTTTATAATTAAAATCAAAGAAACAGGTTTAATGACCATTTCTTTAAAATTTAAAGATTGTCCGTGTTGTTTTCATATATTGTCAAAAGATGGCGTAGTGATTTATAGATGGAAAAAATTAACCAAATTCCAGAGCATAAATTATTTAACATGATGCTAGTTTAAATACCTTTTTAAATAGTTACAATATTGAAGTATTTTATTTTCATACACAAAATCTTTAATTAAGAAGATACTTGTAAAGTTCTAGATAGATAAGCATAACGAATAGAACTACAACTGGTGGAACTCTACCGAGATGAAAGGAGATGGAATCAGCCCTTCATCTGAAATAATTTCTTTAATATAAATAATTACATTTCTAATTCTTCTAAACAAGAGTAATATATTCTCCAATGATGTAAATAAAAAAATAAATTTTAATTTGCTTGATGAAGTGATTTGGAATTACGTAGAAAATTTGATTCCAGTCTGCGTGACAAATTCTAAAATTTGAAACATGTGGCGATAATTTGAAACATTGGCGCCGCAGTTAGCAAGTCGACTTAGTTTTATCAGAGAGCTATAATGGGAGAGCTGCTATTGCTCTCTGGTTTATCCGTTATATAAGGTAGGAAATTCATTTTTCTAAATGTACAGTGTGCTCAAAATTTTAAGACAAATATTACAAGTAAGATCATAGACACACAAGTAAAAAAATCCACGAAAATTCATATCAAAGCCGATTTTTATTACAAAAAAATATATTTCAGAGAATGTTTTGTGACAGAATGCAAGTTTGGCTATGGAATCAGCATCACATAAAATGTTATTTGTTCTGCCATCCTAAAGATAAAATATTATTTTAAAAAATGGCAATTCCTTATTAGGACAGACAGCTGACAAAAAAATCCCGTGTTTGTCATATGCATTTTGCAGAGCATGTATGAAGAAAATGATTTTTTTTTAACCACGAAAATGAAATTTAACACATATATCATATCTGCCATTTTGAAACGTAAACAACTCAAAGAAAGAAAAGAAAGAAATACCATGTCAATTAAAAAATAGAAAATACATATAAGTCATGATGCTCAGGAATCTACTACAACTGCATCTCATCTCATATATTCCTTTTTTGCCTTTTCGATGTCCATGATATTAAATAACCATTAGATCTATTTGGAAAGTTAGCCCATGGTTAACTTCTCCATGATTAGCGTAGCAGGGGAACAGCCTACTAATCTCGTCACTGGCGTAGCGAAAGGGGGGGGGGGCATTAATGGATATTGCATTGAAAATACCGTTTTCCTCTATCGGAACAATAGAGAGGTTCTTATTAATACTAGGTAAGCACAAACGTTCTTGCCGTTTTTATGTTGCCATAAAAGGAAGCGATAGAAGATATACAAATGAGTGTACAGTGTGGTCCAAAATCTGTTAGGGGGGGAGCAGGAAGGTTAGCCTGTAGAAATACAGGGCTGTTGGGCATTCACATTAATCACATCCCGTGCAGAAGTGAAGACAAATGAAGGTATCGAAGGCTGACAACCATCTTCGTGGAAAATCCTACACAAATGATACAGACTTGCGAAAGGCACTCACGGAGTCCAAGTTCGGAAAGTTATATAGCCAGGGGATTGATCAACTGGAGACACTTTGGCGGAAGGTGCCATCAGGTCGTTGCATATCAAATGTCGTATTTCGAGGTAGGTTCCACGCTTCAGCACGGTTTCCACGTTTAGTAGCAAGTACCCAAAACAAAGTGATACATTCCCAGAGATAAATCTATCAGCGACCAGCTGCCTGAAATTTGCATGCCTGCGATGATATTTAATAGCCTTTAAACCCAAGCGAAGATAGTCATGACTACATACGAATTACGTATGATAATGCATTACAAGTTCCTGTTGAATCACACTGCATCCAACGCCTCTCGAAATTTCAATAAGGTATTCGGTGTAAGCACCATAAACGAACCTACTCTCCAACGTTGGTTCAGAAAATTCCGGGCGGGAGTGACGGACCTGGCAAATGAGCCACGCGGCAGACCGCCCAACGTGTTGAATGACGCTGATCTGAAGCGTTCTGTGAAAGAGGACCCGTCAAAAGCTCTTCGGGAGCTTGCAGGGGATCATGCTGTATCAGCGTCGACTGTCAGTAGACACCTTAGGAACATCGGCAAAGTGAAAAAACAGGACAAATGGGTCCCACAGGAAGCCCATGGTTATAGCTTGGTGGAATATCCGTGGTGTAGTTCATTACAGCTTTCTGCAGCAGGGGGAAACGATCAGCACTGCGACCTACTCTCGTGAACTGCATCGTATGCACACAAAACTGTGTCATCAAAAACCTGCACTTGTGCATCGCAAAGGCGTCCTTTTGCTGCATGACAACGCGCGTCCGCACGTTGCACGAACGACCGTGCAGGCGCTACAGGCTCTGGGCTACGAGGTGCTTCCACACACCCCGTACTCTCCGGACCTACCCCCTACCGACTATCATCTTTTCCAGAGCCTGGACAATTTTCTCCGGAGGAAAATATTCCTAACCCAAGCAGACGTCGAAAACGCATTCCGGGAGTTTATTGAGTCCCGTGACCATGGATTCTATTGTAGAGGGCTCGAGAAGCTGCCAAATCGTTGGCAACATTGTTTGGATTGCAATGGGGTTATTTCGAATAAAACGTGTGAAGGTGTCCTTTATAAAGAGCCATTAACGATGGCCTCTGCAATCCGACATTTGATATGCAACGACGTGATAGATGTTGGTTTATTTGGGTTATTAGAATTTTTGGCGTCGACTACTAAGGTAATTTTGCGCTTTTTACACAAGTTATATCTGTACGCAGCCCGGAACAAACACAAACATCCATGCCCACGGCGGGATTCGAACCCACGACCAGGCAGACTCGAGAACTAGAAAGCCTACGCCCTAGCCCTCTCGGCCACCTGGCCGGCTGATAGATGTCAATGGGGATTACTTTGGGGACTAGAGATACGCTACTATTTGTGCACATCATTTTGTTTTCCGGAATTAAAAACAGCAAGAACTTTTGTGGTTACCTAGCAATACAGTGTAGAACAGCCCATTTTACAGTTTAGGAAGGGGGCGACAAATTGAAGGACCGCTCGGGCGGCCTAACACTCTAGCTTTCTATGCCCCGCGATTTGTTAGTATGGAGAACGACAAGACCTGCGCTTTAGCGCTCTCGGCCACGAGAGTGACAACTCAGAAATGATTTCTAATTGTTAACAAAAAAAATCTATTTCATTAATATTTAAACAGATCAGCCTGGTAATATAAGATAATATTAGTTTAAAATTTTATTAAGAAAACATACAAAATTATGATATCGGAATGAAATGATGCAACTACGCCGTGACCCATGCTGTTCGCGATGAGTGACAACAAACGAAGCTCAACTTAACGGAGTTGCTCCCTCATGCGGAAAAACCAAGGAACCACAGAGTTCCACCACTTGTAGTTCTAATCGTTATGGATAAAGTGATACATAACGTATGGACCACTGTTACACCGTGATGATTACATTAGGAGGTGAGGAAAAGGCACCCGAAGGCATATTACTTAAACGTTAGTAGTTCGCTACATCAGCCGATGGGAGACGTTGCATGTCTTACAGTCTTATCGGATGCTAAAAGCTACATTTGAACTAGGAGTTGCTTTCTTTACTTATATAGAGGGTGACGAAAAATAAATGGTAGATAATGATACACATAATAGATCATGGCATAGTGATGCATTTTGTCCCTATAAACATGGGTCCGAATTTGAACTCTAACTGAGATCTGAACAGAAATAAAAACGCTGCCACCAAGATCAACATGTTAATAACTCAGGTTCTATAACATCTAAGATGATGAAATTGGGAGGAATAATAGGGTACATAAAACTGTGTATACCGTTAAAATTTGATCCAATTCCAACGAGTTTTCGAGTTACGTAGCCATGATCTATTGCGTGCATCATTATCTAGCATACCATTTGTTTTTCATCACCCTGTATAAGATGGATCGTAAAATGTACGAGAAAATTTGGTATGGTATAATAACATCCATTTAGCAGATCAGAAATTTTTATGCAACTGACAGTTATTTTGAAAATAGTTTTCACATACTTTACCAAATGATTAGTCGCTTGAGGATGCAAATGTGAATTGAAATTTATTAAATTTTATAAAAATTCGCCAACTTCAAAAATCTAAGAAAAAGATTTTCTTAGTGCGCTTCGTTATTCAAACCTGTCTAAGAATATGATAAGCACCACACATATTTCTCGATGAATTTCGTGGATGTACGTTCAAACCAATGACATATATTAAAGATAGACTCCGAATCCTATTGTTAACAGCGGCAAAAAGTGAAGCAAATTGAGCCATGACAGTTTTGGGCAGGAGCACGGTCTAGACATATTCATGGTCATCGAGCTTCGGCCATTTTCCATTGTTTCGAGAAGCTAAGGAAAACAGATCGCGCCAGGTGCCGCATAGATCGTACTATAGCCGACCGCAACCTGCGATAGAGATTTTCATTGAAACTGAATACGAAAGTAAAGTTTCTGTCTGCCGATAGGGTGGCGCTGCAGGCGCAGTTGGGCAGATTGTTCATGCAACGCCACTTTTCAATAGAGTTCCCGCCCTACCGGGAGCTAGAAACTTTAGCTTCATTTTAACAATGGAGCTCGATGACCATGAATATCTATAGACCTGGGCAGGAGTGAGCCAACACCTCCTAGAAAGAAAGCCTCACAACTGAAAAGTCATATATTGTTACATCATCGTAAGTCGACCAAATTTAAAGCTTATCATTGGTAGAAATGCGGTTAACAATGGTCGAAATATGATGATGCAACAATGTATGACGTTTCAATTGTTTGGCTTTTATTCTAGGAGGTGTTGAGTGAGCCGTGGAGTAATTAGCTGTCTGGCTGCTTTGTTTTTGAAGATTTTGGGCCCGAGGAATAATTAATTCAAAACCATTCCTCAAAGTTGTTCTCCGTACAACTGTACAAACAGACACGAAAAAGGATCAGGAATCATTTTCCACAAGCATAAATCAAAAATACGTAACTGAAAGACGTTCGAAACGAAATTGAAATTGAAACCATGATCGAAAAATTGTTTATAAAACATAATAAAGTACTTCAAATACAGATTAAACAGAAAGATAAACTTATCACTCCGTGATCGGCATGTGAAAGAATTCTTAATCAGCTACTCTCATGTTTAGCCATGTGTTTTGCATCATCTTCACTCACTTTCGGCCATGACAATTCTGGGCATGGAGCTTCCCAGTTTGCTTCAAGCAGTGATGTGTTAGAAGAACTAGATCGGCGACTCCCCACCTCTCCTAATGCTTGCGGATGTCCCAAATTGAAGGTTGAATCTTCCCCTATTCAAAATGTCGGAAAGTGCCTCTCGGCCTACTGCATATTTCAAACATATTTAATCGAATAAAATTGGAATCGACATAATGAAATGAAATGTTTAATAAAAATTTCACAAATGAATTAAAATTTTCTTAATACAACAAATAATTTTTAAATTAAAACAATTTTTATGTATAGCCTAGTAACATTTTTAACATATAGCCTGATAATAATTTAAGAATAATTTAGACATAATTGTTGAAGTTTTTAAAATTTATGAAATTAATTAATTATATGTACTGTATAAAGGATTGAAAGATTGAATTTTTTTTATTCAGTCGGTTTCGACTGTTGCCAGTTATAATTTTCACCGATGCTTAAACTGAATCTTTTTAGTCAGCAAATGCCTTGATGAGATACCTTGATGCAGCTTTAAACTGTATTTTTTTGCATATATGTTTCTGAAGAGCGCGATACATGGTTTTTATTAACCCGCTCGATTCGTACAGTTATATGCCACGCAAGAATTTACCATATCTCAGCGGAAAGCCAATAAATTATAATACATTATACTATACAGGGTGTAAATTTTAAGTTGACAAAGCAGAATAACTCGAAAAATAAGCTTCACACGAAAAAATGCGTAGAATCCAAAGTTGATTATTTTCGAGGGGGCATCTGCTGGTGCTAAAATTAGCCCACCCCCCCCCGGCCCCTGGGGGTGGGGCGGGGGGCAACTTTAAAATTTCAAATGGGAACCCCTATTTTTTATTGCAGATTCAGGTCCTACATAAAAAACTACGTACATTTTGTCTGAAACATTTTTTTTATTTTTGGTAGATGGCGCTGTAATTCAAGAAAATCCATTTTCTCATTTTTGCGTGGAAATAACTAATTTATTATTCATTTCGATTCCTACATTGTTTTAACTACAATGTAATTTGTCAGGGACTTTACCATGGTCGCTGGATCGGCAGGGAAGGTCCTGTGAATTGGCCAGCCAGATCGCCTGACCTTACATCGCCAGATTTTTTCTTATGGGGTTACCTCAAAGATATCGTTTATAAGGAAACGCCAACCACTCGCGAAAACATGATTCAAAGAATAAGAGATGCTTGCGCTGCAATTACACCAGACATGTTATCAAGATGTGTTCAGGAATTTACAAAACGAGTCAATAAATGCATCGAAGTTGGAGGTCATCAATTTGAACATTTAATTTCATAAAACGGCGAGATGCAAGGGATTTAAGGACAACAAGCAGGCCGAAAGTGAGAGGCGAGGGGACTCACTGGAAATACAAGCACCCCGAAATTCATTTACTTGCAAGTATTTGCAAATAAGAAAAAATAAAACGAAAACAATCGGTCCTTTTAAGGACCACCAAATCTTAAACGGGAATAACTTCATCTTTACACAGTCTTTTACTTTTTTACTCTGTTAGTTAATGAGTTCACTCGTTAGTACGTAGGATGTTCGGTTAGTTAGTTAGCTAATCAGTTGATTTGTTTGATAATTATAAAGTTGTGTGGCCTCATGACCACGAAACAAAACAAAATTATCCTAATCCGCGGCAAAAAATAATAAAATAATAACTTTGCGGCAAAATTTACGAAGTAAATAAGTATTTTTTATTTCTCCGTAACCATTTCCACGCAAAAATGAGAAAATGGATTTTCTTGAATTACAGCGCCATCTACCAAAAATAAAAAAAAATGTTTCAGACAAAATGTACGTAGTTTTTTATGTAGGACCTGAATCTGCAATAAAAAATAGGGGTTCCCATTTGAAATTTTAAAGTTGCCCCCCGCCCCACCCCCAGGGGCCGGGGGGGGTGGGCTAATTTTAGCACCAGCAGATGCCCCCTCGAAAATAATCAACTTTGGATTATACGCATTTTTTCGTGTGAAGCTTATTTTTCGAGTTATTCTGCTTTGTCAACTTAAAATTTACACCCTGTATATCAATTTCGAGTCGAGCCAATTCGCCTTACTGTAACAGGCAACCTCCGTGCGTGAATCGTTTATCGTTTCTTCCCCTAAACAAAATGGCTTCTAATTTGGACGGAAACGGAAGTACAAGACGCCGATCTAGTTCTTCTAACACATCACTGGCTTCAAGTAACAACAGTTGCTTCGGAGTCTATCGTTAATACATGTCATTAGTTCAAACCACGGTCTATAGATATTCATGGTCATCGAGCTCCATTGTTAAAATGAAGTTAAAGTTTCTAGCTCCCGGTAGGGCGGGAACTCTATTGAAAAGTGGCGGTGCATGTACAATCTGCCCAACTGCGCCTGCAGCGCCACCCTATCGGCAGACAAAAACTTTACTTTCGTATTCAGTTTTAATAAAAATCTCTATCGCAGGTTGCGGTTGGGAATAGTGCGACCTATGCGGCACCTGGCGCGATCTGTTTTCCTTAGCTTCTCGAAACAGATCGCGCCAGGTGCCGCATAGATCGAGTCAGGGCCGACCGTGACCTGCGATAGAGGTTTTCCATTGAAACTGAAAATGAAAGTATATTTTCTGTCTGTCGATAGGGCGTCTTTATTTCCATCTTTGATTTTAACAATCAGTATTTTTTCGTTTGTTGGAAATAATGAAGGTTGGATTGTTGGCTGGACTAAGTTGGTCAGGTGACTTTTCCGCGCTGGGGCAACGCCTCCTAAAGATAAGACCTGAGCGCGAAAACGTCAGACATTGTTACATCATCATCCGAAGATACGTTTAATCGCATTTCAGGGCTTATTATTGATAGAAATGCGATTAAACGTATCTTCGGATGATGATGTAACAATGTATGACGTTTTCGCGCTCAGGCCTTATCTTTAGGAGGCGTTGGTCGGGGCCCGTCATATCGTTGGCCCCGATTAAATATACCGGGTGGGCAAGAAATAACGTGAGGTGTTCAGAGCTCGCTAGCGGGAATTCTATTAGGCCAAATGCAGTACATTTTGGTGTATATACTTAGTGGAACATGCAGTTTCGATTTCTGCAAAAAAAAAAAAAGTACCAAAAGTCGCCATAGGGGGCGCTTATTTCAAGAAAACAATGAATACCTAATTGTCAAATGAACAAATACCGTACAAACCAACTTTAGTAACAACAATAAACAATGTTTTATTTTTAATTACAAATGTGTTTCAATATGACCACCAGTGTGCTGTTCCAATAGCTGCATGCGGTTCACGACATTTTCTACGGCAGCTCGCAGCATATCTGCATTGATTAGTCTGATATGTAACGTTATTTGATCCTTTAAGGTTGAGAGGTCAGGAACATGTGCTTGATACACAAGGCTTTTCAAATATCTCCATAACCAAAAATCACAAGGGTTGAGATCAGGCGACCTGGGTGGCCATACCATGGGAAATGCACGACTAATTATTCTGTTGTCTGAAAAACGTTCTCGCAAGATCTGCTGCACCATCCTGCATAAAAATGGTAGAATCCAGGCAACCCTTTTCCTGCAATCGTGGTATCACAAAATTCTCAGGCATATCGGCATACCTGGCAGAATTGACGGAACAAGTCACCGGTCCACGGGGACGGATTTCTTCAAAAAAGTACGGGCCGATGATGAAAGAAGCAATAAAGCCGCACCATACTGTTAGTTTCGGTGAATGCATAGGAGTTGGCAGACACACTTGTGGATTTGATGCAGCCCAAATACGGCAGTTGTGGGTATTGATATCACCATTCAAATAAAAATGTGCCTCATCACTCCATAAAATTTGCCATGGCCATGCATCATCCACTTTCATACGTGCTAAAAATCTCAACGAAAAGTCAGTTCGGATACGTTCATCTCCAGGAAGCAATTGTTGAACAGGTGTGAGTTTATAGGGATAAAATGTCAATATCTTATGCAATATTTTCCTCACCGTCGAATATGGGATTTCTGTTTGGCGTGCTATTGCGTGTGCACTGCTTGTACCCTGCACAGTAGTCATCTCCTGTTCCACAACAGCAGTTGCAACTTCTTCAACGTGTTGCTGCCTGATTCGTTTGCGTCCCCGGCCTGGTTGCACTCCTAGAGTTCCGGTAGATTCAAATCGTTCAATCATTTTCCGTAAGTTAGTTATGCTCATCGGTCCTCTTCGTAACGTCTTCAATCGCCAGAATTCACGAAGGGCAGCACTTGCATTGTCGCTCTTCTGATAAAACAACTTGACTAATAACGCCCGGTCAGGCAGAGTAAGCGTCATCGTCAGGCCATTCGTTCGTGAATGATGGGAAATCCTCAGCCTTGCCTTTTATTGTCATGATTGCTCAACACGGAACGCGCTTATGCAATTGCATTCATTGTTTTCTTGAAATAAGCGCCCCCTATGGCGACTTTTGGTACTATTTTTTTTTTGTTGCAGAAATTGAAACTGCATGTTCCACTAAGTATATACACCAAAATGTACTGCATTTGGCCTAATAGAATTCCCGCTAGCGAGCTGTGAACACCTCACGTTATTTCTTGCCTACCCGGTACATTTATGATATTTACGAGGCCAACGAGATAAGAAGGCCTGGAAGCAAAAAAGTTACCTGACCAACTGGGTGCTAGCAACAATCCAACCTTCATTGTCTCCATCTTGGATGTTAACACTCAGTGTTTTTCCTTTTGTAGGAAACAGTGAAGGTTGGATTGTTGCTAGCACCCAGTTGGTCAGGTGACTTTTTCGCTTCCAGGCCTTGTTATCTCGTTGGCCTCGTGATATTTATCAATGACGTATATTAAATATCATTTATATAAAATCAGCGACGGTGGACTATGTCACAACAAAGAAAAAATCTAACAATGGGTTATCTCCCGATTATACAATCGGGTGGGTTCGCTTCTAGTTTGTCAATATAATTCCATGAGAGTTAAAAATTATTTTCAGCTATTTTTAATGTTCAAAATTATTTTCCTATGCTTTACTGAATGGATACCAGACATAGGTGCACGATGATATTCGTGGACTTTTCCAGGCAATTCTTTAGGCATGTGCCTGTGTTAACGCGCTCATACAATACTTCCTAGAAAGAAACACTCAAAACTGAAAACTCATGCGTTGTTATATCATCATAAGTCGACCAAATTTAGGGCTTATTATTGTTAGAAATACGATCAACAATGGTCGAATTGTGATGTAACAATATATAACGTTTCAGTTGTGAGGTTTTCTTTCTAGGAGGTGTTGGTCACACCACCTAGACAGAAGGCCCGATAAAGAAAACGTTATACATTGTTACATCTGTAAGAGTTCGGAATTTATGGAATATTATTTTATAATATTTAAATTTGGAAATTGGATCGTCAGCGGAACATTACTGAAAACAGCTATATTTATATGGCTATGGATGAAGTTAAAATTTTATGTCAAGAAGAAAGACTGGAATTGGAATTAGAACGAGTTGTCAGCTAAATAATATTTTGAAAATTTTTTTTCTAATTAGATTTAAGAGCGAATTAAAACTAGCACAAGTCAACTTTTGCAAAAAGGTTTATAATTTTACGTCCGCTAAGAACAATGGAAAAGGTATCAGATAGAAGAACAGGCAGAAATTAGAGTTAGATTTGAGCAATGAGTTGAACGTTGGACCCGTTTGACGGTGTCACGTATAAATTTCTTTAAAATTTGTGGAAGCGTGCTGGTAGCAAGAAATAAAGAAACGGACAGGTAGATGTACAATAGAAAATAACTTGTTTATCGAAGGAAGCGGGGTTTGGATTATAAAATTCACCAAATATACTTCTGTATATTAATTACAAAAATACAGGAGCCCTCCTTGACTCAAATGTAATTAGAGATGTAATTATGAATAAAGAATAAAGATTATACATATCAACAACGTCAGAACGAACGTTGAAAACGTTAACTGTAACGTACCTAAGAGGATGCGGTAGGGAGTAAAATAATGCGGC
>JAHWFO010076042.1:980257-1121707 GCA_023313115.1 Rhysida immarginata | reverse complement strand
AAAAAAAAACTTAATGTATTCAATTCATCTTGAGACACAAAAATTGTAAATAATAGAGTTGTCACTACTTAAATTAATATGAATTTATTAATTAAATGACATACAAGTCACGACAATCATTGTTTACTTACAAAATAAATTAGAAGAACCTTATTTAAGAGTTTTACAGCTCTCCTTCAGCTCTGCATATGCAAAACAGGAGTAGTCAGGCCGCCATATTGAAGTATAGAAAAAGCTATCAGTTTCACCCCCGTGCTCTCCCCTTTTTCCAACTCAAAATTCGCGCTCCTCCTCTCCGCGCTTTGACGCGCGGAGTTCCTTAATTTTCCGCCAATCAGAAAATCGCTCTGTTGTTTATTAGCTATAGCTGCCGCCACATAAGTTGAACGATAGGATGACGTAATTTCTAACGCCAGCCAATAAACGTTAACGGGAAAGAAATTGCTTAGCTATTCCATGAAACATCCGCTTTCGTTTTGAAACATTGTTTTCGTATTTATATTTAGTATTTATTTTCGTTTTTTCTTTTAAATAGATAAATGAAATTAATAAATGAAATTAATAAATTAATAAATTAAAAAATGACGCAGAATAGTCGACTCGCATGCAATTTGTTTTATATTATGACTTTTAATATTAATACGCTTTCCACGCTTCAACGATATCTCCACCATTACTATAGTAGAACAAGTGCATCATGGGTAAAATCCAGACAAACCATATTGATGAGATGACTTACTGCGCATGTCAAAAAGATCCTTCAACTTCGCTATAATAATTTAGATTTCTGATTTAATCTGTCCCTAGATGGGAGTGTGCGCTTCTTCCTATCATGCTTTCGATTTCGATTATTCGAATGAAAGCTTTGTGAAGGGGGACGAAAAGTTTTACGATTGACTTCTCCTATCCCTTTATTATTGACACGATCGCTATTTCATGGAGCGATCCGTGACAGAAGGACAACAACGAGCGAGGTAAATAACTCTGAAGGTGTCAACCTAAGTGTTGATAAGGAAGAAATAAAAAAGATGAATGTCAGATGACCAGAAAGTAAGATCATGATTGGTTAAAGATCAAAAATTCTTGTAGAGGACCCAGAGTGAAAGCAGAAGTTAGAAAGTAGTGGCCATGACCTGACATGGAAAAATGGCGAACGCCCCGCTCAGAAAAGCATATTGGATACCTTAGTGCGATTCGACCAGATATTCAAAAAAATGTTATTATTATTTCCCGAAACGTGGCCCAAGACTAAAAATATTCCACCTGGAGAAGGAACGCCTCATCACCCGACCACCTTATCGTCCCTGCCGAGAGAGAGAGAGAGAGAGGAAGACCAGAAACCCGTATTATCAACGGGCCTAAGAAGCAAGATCAACGACGACGGAGAAGGACCAGATGGCTGTCGGATTTAGAAGGAAGAATTGCCGCCACCTGTGGACCACCTCATCGGAACGACCAGCCAAGGACGCCTTGATCGTCAACGAAGCAGATAAGAGCTGATTCCATGTCTTGTGGTTTAGTTTCACACATTCCCACACTTTCATTTATACATAATATCTCAACTAAACATTTTCCATAGATTATTACATTTCTTTACTCTAAGGTACAAATTTGGAAACATAAGTTGAAATAAGATTAGTAAATGCACTTAAGATTTAATATGCTTAGTTAGGCATATTCACAGATGATTATTGAAGTACTGATTATTGTTATGAATTAGAAATTATTAACTGTTTATTATTTATGTTGAAGATCTAGAAACATATCAAACAAAAGTTATATTTGCTCTTTAGATTATTATTGGAAACTACAATACACTTTGGTTACTGTTTAAACCAATTGAATCAACTTGAATGTTAGAATCTAAATTATAATTAAGAAACAAAATTTACATTCTACACTACTGAACTCTTATTCCATTTGACTTCACAATAATTTCAAATATTAAAGTGCACCTTATTGAATTTTCATTTCATGCCATTTGTATTTTTTCATTATCAATTATGTTTAATAAATCATATTGTTATTGTTAAATGTTGTGGATTATTTTGTGTCACCTGCTTGTTTCCGTTGGCCTTGCCTGTGTGGGACGAATTATTTATGTAAGGGAGGTCACAGTATTTACACTAAATTATATTCCATTCGCATAATTATTAATTCGGCTTTCATTCAAAATTCTAAATTCTAATTAGACCATTAAGACCTCACCCCCTACCCCTAAAAACCTTGCACATCATCATTAGTCGACCACAACGATCTGAAATGAGTAGATCGCTCATGAGCTGCTTTCAGCGCCACCAACGCGTCCCCATTTGAAAGCCTGTCGGCCATTGCTTTGGTTGGCAAAAAATGGCCTTCATCGTATGTTTACGTTTGAAGTTTGCATAGACAAACACAGTAAAACTCAATGCCGATTTCTTGTCCAGCTTTAAATTGTAGTAATAGATATATTAAAGGTTCACCACTGATCTTTCACAGGTGTGTTTTTATCTTTCTGGTCTAAGAATGTTTTTCTCGTGTAAAAATCCTGGTCATCTTTTATATCGTGGTTGTTGATACATAAACAACCCTTTTTTTCTATTGGCCATTATATTTCAAAAATCTGTGCTTTTTCTATTTATCTTGTTGGCCATTATTTCCTCTTTAATTCTTTTGTATCCTATTGGTTCATTATATGCATAATTTGTACCACTGTTCTGTATATAAAGGCTTGCATGCCTCTTGCTGTATATATCCTTGACAAAGCCGGGAATAAATGGCGAAACTAGATGGAACTCCTGATGTCCCTCTGTTATACTGTAAGGCCACCACCTGTTTAATCAATAGGAACAGTATTATGATCCACCCTTCTACCGATATGATACATAAAAGATGTCGATATTCAACCATGTTACCGTCGTTTCAGTGATACCAGAATGATTGTTTAGAGGTGATTATGAAATTATATACCGCATTTATTAAAAAGCATCTAAATTTGGGAGAGGTCGCTTAAGAAATTTCAGACTACAAGCACGTTGTTGGTGGGGGTGAGGGTGCTTTCTCAGCTGGCGACAAAGCGGATATATAGTAATGGCGCTTTGGCTGGCGATGTTGTTCTAGTTGTTGTTCTGCCAACCACAGTAATGGCGCCTACACTAGCAATAGAGATTAGTTCCACTTTTCGCCGCCTTCAAATTGCCCCAAAGATGGCGGCCACATAAGCGATCTACTCATTTCATATCGTTGGTCGACCATTGTTAATCCTATTTCTACAATGGTCGAAATATGATGATGTAACAATGGTCGAAATATGATGATGTAACAATGTATGACGTTTCAGTTGTTTGGCTTTCTTTCTAGGAGGTGTTGGTTCATAGAAGGGTCGATCCAGTCTTTATTGTTGTTGACATCATTGATTGGGACACTCCGTCGCAGCAGCCACTTTTGTGCAAAGAGTGTAAGCAGCGAGCGTTCAAATCTGATTACTCGAATGAAGATGCTGCCAGATGGCAGCTACAACAACATAGTAGCCACAGGGCTCCTTTAATTTCTTCGTAAAATTTATAAATTTGATTTATTATTTTATTTTCATTCCAGAATATAATATTCCATTTTAATAATATTTCGATTATTTTTCCTTTTTCTTTTTTTTTCTTCTTCGAGATGATTTTTGCAATATTTTTTTTAATTTTAAATAATTTTATTCTTTTTCAGTTATCTTTGATATTAAAAATTGAATAGAGAAATACACGACCGTTTGATACTGAATTATTTTCATTGGATAAGTTCTCGATTTCTTCATCTGATTTTAGCTTTGCAAAAAAATAGCAACTATTAATATTTTTCTTAATGTTCCAGTTTAATGATTTCAAGAACCGCTTTACTGTCTATATTTCTCATTTCTTTCTTTCTTTATGTAAAATGTAAGAAAATCAGAATAATTTTTTAAAAGTTCCTTATTTTTAAATAACAAAATGCAATTGCAGCAGCTTTAAATACAAATTTATTATACAGGGTGTTTTTGAATTGAGTACAGATTTTTTGGGAGATGATAGAAGAGGTCCTTATAAGTATTTTTTGTCATATGAACATGGGGTCCCCGCAGCTCCGTTTACTTACAATACTGCATTGAGACCGGGACGCAGTGTGCGTTGGTAGGCCTAGATTATTTTATTTTTAACAATTAACACATCAAGTGAACTTTTTAAAACAAATCTTTACCTACTGCTTTCCCAGAATGCGATTAGTTCATTTACATATGGACTAATCGTATTTTACAAAGGGGTTGGATACCATGGAATCTCCTTGACAAAGTTTGTCCTAAGACTTTTCAACAAACAAGCACGTGCACCTTGAAATTTCTTTGCAAACAATTACTTTAAAAAGTTATTACAGTAGATTGCTTGTGTTAATTGTTAAAAATAAAATAATCTAGGCCTACCAACGCACACTGCGTCCCGGTGTCATTTGATTGTTTAATGCAGTATTGTAAGTAAACGGAGCTGCGGGTATCCCATGTTCATATGACAAAAAATACTTCTAAGGACGTCTTCTGTCATCTCCCAAAAAATCTGTACTCAATTCAAAAACACCCTGTATAACAATGCTTGCACTACCTTTTATTTACATATACGTGGCTTTAGAAATTTCAATTTTTCTTGTGTTATCGATTTTAAATTAGTGATGCTTTTTATAAAGAAAAACAACTGATTCTTTTTATATAGAACTATATAATTTTGTGAGTAGTTAAACCTCTGTCCTCTTCACATCCAATAAGGGATTCTGATTTAATAGTATTTCTTAAAGATAAAATTATATCTGAAAAAGTATCTCTATGGGATTTCATGTAGGCCGAAAGTTAAGGTATGTTTCTCTTCAAAAATACAAATTAATTTAAAAAATTTATCATTAGCGTATAGTAAACCACTAGCAATATTACCCGGCTTCGCTAAGGTGGAAAAGATGCGTTGAGTAATTTTTTTAACGATTGTTTGTTATGTTAAAAATTGAACTATGATTAACAAAGTTTGAACAAAACGCAAGAAAATGAGAAACAGTCTAGAAAGCCTTCTCCAAACCTTTCATAATCATTTTAAACCAATGAACAATGAACTGAGAACAAAAGAAAATTAAATTATATGTACAAAAGTAAATAATGAATAAAATGATAAAATAAATGAATCAGCTACACAGGCAAGCTGAGCATGGATTGTAAAATAGTTGTGCATTCAAGTCCATTCGGTAAACAAAAAAAAAAGTTGTATGTCTTCCCCTGTGGCGCAAAAACATATAGATTTCGACAGCTAGACACGTGGGAGCAAGCAAGGTGTAACTCACCGTGAGAGAAGCAAGCTTCCTGAAAATATATACCTGCGATCTTGAAAGTCTGGAAAGCTTGAATAAAATGAAACATTCTTCGTCTGGCATCGCCATGTAGTGACATCCTTTAAAAACAAAAGTCTAGCTGATATGCCCGTCGAGCGTTGCTCGGGCTGTTTTTTCCAATGACTTATATTAAAGATAGATTCCGAATCGTGTTGTTAACATCGCCACCAAAATGAAGCCAAGTGAAGCCAATTGAAGTCATGGCAGTTCTGGGCAGGAATGAGCCGTGGTGTTGTTAGCTGTGTGGCTTCTTTGTTTTTGACGATTTTGGGCCCGAGGAATAATTAATTCAAACCGTTCCTCAAAGTTTCCGTGTACAACCGTACAAATAGACACGAAAAAGGATCAGGAGTCACTTTCCACAACCATAAATCGAAAATACGTAACGAAAGATGATCGAAACGAAATTGAAATTGAAACCATGAACGAAAAATTGTTTATAAAATATTATAAAATACTTCAAATACAAAGATAACGAAAAGATAAACTTATTATTCCGTGATCGGAGTGTGAAAGAATTATTAATCAGGTACCCTCATGTTTAGCCATATGTTTTGCTCACTTTCGGCCATGACGGTTCTTGAAGGCGGACCTTCCCACTTCAAGTATGCTGGCAGGTTTCGGGTCTATCTTTAATATACGTCATTGGTTTGTGTGATGAAATTTTGCATTATTGATGCTGAAATTTAAGCTATGGTCACTTTAATCATTATATAGTAATTTTGCTTGTATAAACGAAATTAGTTAATAAAATAATTTTAATATGTCAAATTAAAATTACAATAGTGTATAACTAAATTTTAGCACGGTCTTTTAATCCCCTGGTCTGTGCACACTCGCAAATTCTGTTGATGTATTTATGGAAGAAGCGATTGCAGTCCCCTCTATTGCATGAATTTGGCTACTTTTCAAACTTAACAATGTAATTTACCGCTCGTACAAAGTAACAAAACTGTCAGCTGATGTTGCGTATTTGTTGCTGAACACGTAATAGTCGGCTGCGAGCTGACAGTTTTGTTACGTTGTACGATCGTTAAATTATATTGTTAAGTTTGAGATGTAGGCGAATTCATGCAATAGAGGGGACTAAGATTGCTTCTTTCATAAATACAACAATCCAATTGCTGACTAAAACAACGGAATTTGGCACAGTGTGTTATAAACATCCAGTGTGTTATGGAGGAAGCTCGT
Source organism: Rhysida immarginata (assembly GCA_023313115.1). Taxonomy (NCBI): domain Eukaryota; kingdom Metazoa; phylum Arthropoda; class Chilopoda; order Scolopendromorpha; family Scolopendridae; genus Rhysida; species Rhysida immarginata. Next base: position 1,115,152 of record JAHWFO010076042.1, on the reverse strand, counting down.
TTTCGCAAACAGACTCTTGCTTTCCTTGACCAGGAAAAGGTCTTCGATAAAGTGAATCACGATTTTCTTTTTCAAGTGTTTCATCATCTATATCTTCTTAGATTTGCTCCGACTATCTCGGTACTGTATTCTTTGGTCACATCATGAGTGGCGATTAATGATTCCATTTCGTCTACCTTCGAACTGTTAAAAGGTATCAGGCGGGGGTTCCGTTACATTTTTATCCGGAGCCATTACTTCAATATCTGAATCGCCACCCCGATGTTTGGGGATATGATATGCCTGCAGCGTCCATTAACATTAGAACCTGGCGTATGCAGATGACGTAGTGCTCTTTGCATCGGACTCATATTCCCTGAACATCTACAAAGAGGCTTTTGACCAATTTATTGCTTCGACTAAAAGTTCCATCAACCTCGTCAAGTCGAAAGGATCATTATATCCTGCTATTGCTATCGCGAACTGGACTAGCGACTATCTCAAACTTTTCCCAATATCATTGTGTGGCCAAGTGACAGTGTTTTTCTTTCTTACCAGATATGGTTTCTCGCCACTGGCAACAAGTGATTGAAAAGTGTATTTCCCGCCTTAACAAAAATTTTCGTTCCTTCACCACGATATTTGTCAAGGTGCGGTGTATTAAAAATCATGTTTTGCCACTTCTGACTTCTAAGTGCCTATCCACCTTAGCCTCTCGTCAAGATCTCCAAAGCGCAATTGTGAATTGTGTGTGGGGTTCTTCTGTTTGTCGTCATCCACTTAGGGCAGTATTCCTATTTATCCCCTTTGATGGGTGGCGGGGCCGCCGCCCCTGCCTGACAACCATTCTGGCCGCGATGATTCGTATTTTCCTCGTTCACCCACCTATTTGTGTTCTTGCATCTGCACTTGTTTTTTAAGTTGAATAGGCTGCCATTTCCTCCTTCGTTGCCAGTGACTATTAATTTACAATTCCTGGACTTTTGTGAACTTTTTCACTTTAACTTAGTGACATTTCTTCCCGGACTGCATCAGTTAGACCCACAAGACTGGGGCAACCTACGTCTTTCTTGGTTCTTCCAGCAATCCGACCAGGGTGCGACTACTGACATCTTTCGATTACATCCTGACTATCCGTGGTCAGCTATCTTGAAGGAATTTAAAGCAATTGCCTTCGAGAGAACTATTTTAACTTCCAATGGCAATGGCTGCATCGCTTACTTTATGCTATTCAGCGTCTCCATCAATGGATACGATCTGCTGGATGTCTTTTTGTGGTATTGAGGAATCTATCAAACATGTGTTTTTTGAGTGCTCGTTCGGACAGTTCATGTGGGAACTCCTTAAAAAACATTTTGTTTGGTCTGGCCAGTTTTTCCTATCAGTCAATGCGATTCCTTATGGATGACTCCACCGGTGTTTCTTTGAAGATGAGCTTAACCATTTCCATCGCCTTTTTGAACAAGGAACTGTGGTTGGCTCGGATGGGTAGGTCGCATGGGGCGAACCCGTCATCTGCAATTGTGTGGAAAAAGGAGTTGCACATATAAGGTCTTTCCTCTTTCTTGAATGGCATCGGTTAGGTCCATCTGTGTTCAAAAAGCGTTATTCGTCATCTAAATGCCTTTGTGTGGTCATCGGAGGGGACCATAGCACCTAAGAGCACCATTTCACGTTTCTCATAGACTTCTGATGTAGGATGCGCTGAAGTAAACGCCATCTGCTCCAGCTTAAACAGCATGTAAAGACGACTCATGGCAGGAAGAGAATTTATGCTCCCTATAAAGCTTCTCTGCAGTTCTCTCATGCGAGACAGCGAGATATTGGCTGCATAAGGACTGTCCACGGCAAGGTAAATAATAATTTCAATAATAATGTTTGTTATTTAACCCAAGGAGATTTGCCGCGATCCCGCCATGACAGCCACCGCTCTCCACCGTGAGATTCCTTGACGATTCAAATAACGACGACAGAACCGAGTTGTGCTCGCCCCACATTGGCACGAGACAGAAGATAACATGTTCGTTTCCCAGCGTTCAGGTAATGTTTTCCGAACATTTAAAGACTCAATTCGTGTGCTAATAATGGGATTTGTTCCGAAAGGCCCCGACGTTATCGTAATCGAACTTTTGTCCGAATGGTAACCAAAAGAAACGCTGTTTTGCCCGCAGCGGGAGTCGACGACGTTCTTCAAGGTTCTTCAGACGCAGATCGTGGCGAAGATCGTAAAGGGATCGTCGTCATTCGAAGTGTTTGCCACCCGCCACTGAGAAAACGGATAGTGGACATTCCCGCTTGGCCCTTATACAATTCCACATCGATTACCGGACCCATCCTGGTTGAAAACCAAAGACCTCGTCTGGACCCCGAGCAATTCATTAACGTCGGCGACGCTCTGGAGATCTCGTGCGGCTCGCCGCCCTTGGTAGCCAGCGACCCAGCGAGAGGTATTTCAAATATTTCATTAATTATCATTCTCCCTTTTAAACTTTAATGCTATGTGAGATGTGTAACTAAAGGTTGAATATGATGATTTTAACGCCTTCTTTTTCCAAACTTTTAATGTTTTTTTTATATACTGACTTACCCCCTTGGGGTCGCCACATATTAATTTACCAGTGGCCAACTTCCCAATCTACGACCAGCTTGGGCTTGCCCGTACCCGAGCATGGATATTCCAGTTGACCTCACTGAGCAACCTGTGACTGTACGGACATCCTACCCTGGCAGTTATCGGGCAACTTGGAAACCAGCCCTTCAAGACATGAACTTTATTTAAGCAAAAGGTGCTGTTAGCCAACGAATGTATATTAACCAAATATCAATTTGTATTTTAAACTGTAATTTCAATTTACCACTTATGAATGAATTAAAAAAGATATTTAATTCATAGTCGTTTCCGCCCCTCTGTCTCTGATCACATTAATTTCACAATAATTAATATATGAAAAATTATGCATTCCAAAAGCCAATCCTTTGAATATTGCATACTAGACGATGATTTAAATTTCGATGCTTGTAACAATTTAAAATGCCTCTACCCTCCTCCCATGTGGGCGAATTTGTCTTCTCACATCTGCATTTCTTCTTTAAGGTTTTCCAGTGATCATGAATTATCAAGGTTTGCCATTTCCACCCTTGCTGCCAGTGATCATGAATTATCAACCTGACCTAGACTTCTCTTCCCATCAATTTAGTGACTTTTCTTCCCATGCTACGTCGTAGTAATTCACAAGATTGGGGCCATCTTCGTCCATCGTGGTTTTTCTAGCAGTCCAATCTAGGTGAGACAACCGACATCTTTCGTCTATATCCGGATTATCCGTGGGCAGCAGTTTTGAAGAACTGAAATCTTTTGCCTTCGAATGAACTCTGTTTATTTACCAAAGGCGGCTGATGCATCACGGATTTTATTCCCTTCTAATTTTAAACGAGTGAGGGTATTAAATAAATGCAGCAAAGCTCTGCATTGAAAGTGTATCGATAGAAAACTTTTAATTCAAAATTATAGCTACAAAATAAAATAGTGAGATCCCTAGGCAAGCTATTGATCTTTACTTTAACATTTACTAAATGAAATAATAGTTTTTAATCTCATGACAAAAACGTTATAGTCCATATAATTTGAAAGATATAAATTACAAACATATTGGCGTCCTTTCGTATTATATAACCTGCACCAACTTGCGACACTAGAAGCGTCAAGTAACCCTTTTTTGAGGGAGGATTACAGCAACTCTGGGTGCATAACAAGCCTCTGGAATCAAGGTGGTTAGGACGAAGCCTGTCAACAAACCAGAAGAAAATGAACATTAAACGTAAGTTTCGCTAATTAAGTTACCTTACGTCTAACGCTGGCCAATGTAATGCTTAAACATTAATGGAAGGCAAATCTTATGGTTGTGATGCGAAGGATTAGCCTCACAGCGCGCTATGCTCTGCTCATCGGTAACCTGCTCACATGCACTGCTTTGGCGATGAGGATTAATGCTACTTCCGCTAGCCTCTGCATAACGATTCCCACCGCAGTTTACGCCTGCAACCTCTTGTGCACCATAGTATGAATCGATTCCTGGTGCTCATAAATCAAACGTCCTTCATAAACGTTATTCGAGTCTGCTGGCTCCTTTAAAGTGTCATCTTCTTCCAAGATTCCGTTCACCTGGGCACTTAGGTCGCTGCGGGATGGCAACTTTTCATGTCATTCTATTCAAAGCTCTATGAGCTCGATTAGTGATGAAAACGTCCTTGTCTTTTCGTTCGCAAGGAAATCCTTATCGAGAACGAAACGGATTTCCCACGACGGTAGCAAATTAAACGCTCTTAGCTTCCCTTCCCCTTGTGGCACCTGGGAGGAACGGACTTCACGGTCCCCGCGAACCACGCCACGCAGTGGTCTGCTCGTGGCTTCTCTTAATCGATTCTTTGAGAAATGCCTTACCTGCTGGTTACGTGGACGCTTGGAAGCCGTTCGTGTCTCCAGGTTCCCAGGAAGGTTGGCAAGCAAAGGAGTATTTTCTTTGACCATATGTCGATCTCGAAACTTCCACCACTCTCTCCTTTTTTCTTCAGCCTCTCTTTCATCTTCGCCAACGCCTCATACCAACAGCCAATGAGTAAATCGCGCGCTTTCTCTCTCGCAGATCCGATGTTGACACCTTCCTATTCGCTCTTTTGCCTATCGCTTTCATATTATCCGGCGTGCTCTCCCCCGGACTTCTATCATGATCCATCGTCTGCTTTTGGGGCTCTTTATTTTTATCTCCACAACTATCTTCCCTTGTCCACGCCACTTTCTGCGAACTGGGCTTTGGATAGGGTTTAATCTCCCTCCATCCAAATCTTGTGACACAATCCCCGAGGCCCGTTCACAAAAACTGGGGATTTGTGACACTCCTACATCCATCATCTGTTCCTGTTTCTGTTCCTCTTTGCCTCTCAAAGAACGCTGCAATTAAGCCCTGACACCTATGTAGGTTGGCTTCTGGCTCCCAAGTCCGGTCTGTATAACCTACCCCTTTGAACAGGAATTTTCTTCTTGTTATCATGAACCTTATAATCGTCCCTAAATTCTGGATCAAAAATAGGCCCTGGTGCTCTCCTTTTTTTCCTTTTCCTGCGCTCGAAATACCTCCTTAAGTATGAAACGTGGAATACTTGGTTTCTGACCTTAAATTTTGGCGGGATGCGCAGCCTCACCATAGCTCACCACAGCCTCACCATAGCTCACCATAGCCTCACCATAGCCTCACCATAGCTTCACTGATCACTTTAATTACCACAAAGGGCCCTACAAACCTAGGAAGTAGTGTCTTTCCTACCCGGCCCTTCAATTTCAGGATACGATCGGCCCGAACCAATACTTTCTATATTTTTTGTTGGCCGCTTGAATGCTATTTTTCGCTATGCGTAGCATTTTTTAAAATTTACCCTGGTATTGGCTGAGTGAACTGCCTTCTGGACTCTGAGCTGCAGAGCTTCCCGGTAACTCAACTTCTTTGCCTAAATCTACCATGAACGGGGTCATTCTTGTGGCCTCTGAGAATGAGCTATTTAAAGGTGTCCCAGTCATCTTTTTCTTCATTTGCATAATTTCTGATTACTTGAATTACTGACTGGTTCGACCTATCTGACTGCCCATCTGTCTGAGGATGATAGGCACTCGACATTCTACTGTCAATTTTCAAGATTCTGGTAATCTCCTTCCAAATCTCGGAACTAAATCTTACATCCCGTTCTGATATAATTACTTTTGGAAAGCCATGAACCTTAAATACTTCATTGACTAAAATACAGTAGATGCGGTCTCTTCAGTAGAGACTGCCGTTTTACAAGGAAAAAGCCTAACCCTCTTGGTTAAATTATCAGTCACCATAAGCAAAGCATCAAATCCTTTTTTTGTCACAAGTAAGGGCATAACATAATCAATGCAGATGACCTCCCATCGACCTTTAAGAACCTCCAACGGTTTTAGTTCTCCAAATGGGAGATTCCTTTATGCTTTGTCTTCTTAGCATTTTTTGAAAACTTTTATATAGTGACTAATATCTGTCTAATACATGTATATAGGTAACTGCCAATTATCTTCGTCGTTAAGTTGCTTAAATTTGTGAGTCCGATGGTAAGTCATTGAAGTTAACTATATTTTGATTACTTATATCCTTGTTAACCATATCCCAATTAACTACATGTATTTCAAATTATTGCGTTCCATCTTTAGTGGTATTCAAGATCTTGTTATTTACGGTTTTAACTTCATTTTCGGCTGTTTGAAGTTTATCTGATAAGTTGTTGTCATGTGAAATCTGATTCTTATTCACTGAAATCGTACACACACCGGCCAATGAATTAGAACCTTCGTTCAATATGGTATTGACCCTTCTTTGGCTGTAATTACAGAACATACGCGGTTTGGCATGGACTCTACAAGGTGTTGCAATGCAGGAAAGGTAATCGCAGACCATGCAATCGTCAGAGAGACCTTCAGGTTCTGCAGAGTAGACGGAAGTGAATGCCTCCGAGGAATGTCTCTTTTCAACATGTCCCAAACATTCTCGATCGGATTCAAATCCGGACTTTGTGTTGGCCACGGCAGATGTTGCAACTCGCTGTCATGTTCAGAAAACCCCTCCTGAACAATTCTTGCTCGATGGACAGTAGCATTGTCGTCCATGAAGAACCCATCACCATTTGCAGGATGGACTTGATCTGCAACAATGATCAGGTAGTCTTTGGCTTTCACCCGACTGTCAAGGAATATCAGGGGACCCTAGTCATACCAACAAAATATGGCCCATACCATAACACCTCCTGCAGCTTGAACTGTGTTCACAGCACATGAGGGGTCTATCGCTTCATGGGGCTGCCGCCAAATTCTCTGCCGGCCATCGGTGCAAAACAATATGTAACGTGACTCGTCCGACCATATCACCTTTTTCCAGTCGTCTACTGTCCAGTCACACCGTTCTTTACACCACTGCAGGCGAACTTTACAGTTTGTGGCTGACACCAGGGGCTTCCTCACTGGCATGCGACTTCCCATCCCCATTCGCTTCAACTCTCGGCGCATTGTTCTGGAGGAGATGGGTTGCGATGATCCTTCATTGAAGTCTGCCGTCAGTTCCTCCACAGTAGACCTTCGGTTTTGCCGCACAATCCGTCTCAGACGACGTTGGTCCCTGTCTGTGTTGATTGTTTTTGATCCGCAATTCTGCCGTTTCTATAATCTTGTACATTTCGTTTCCATGCATTGAACACCTTGGAGACCTGACCTTTTGAGATACCAGTCAGTTGTACTGTCCTGGAAATCGTAGCTCCAGCTAGAGGGATCCCACAATAACTCCTTTTTGGAACTCAGACAGGTCTGCTGTTTTCCCCATTTTGCTCAACTTGAGCAGCTGCAGCTTGTTCCTACCCTGTACCTGCAGCTTGGAATGAGCATGTACCTCACATGATTGCATTCATTTGCTTATCACAATCGTTTCTGACCTGTGACCCCGCTTTACATATCAGTACAGTAATTCATCACGTGTTTCTAATTCATTGGCCAGTGTGTGTATGTTGGGCTGTAGTTTTTCCGTAGAATCTAGATCTGCCTGTGGAGACTCAAGGTCGGATTGTGGCATATAGTCAGAACTTAGTTTAAATGAAGGCGGATCAAAATGTGTTAAAACTTTAGTCAAGGAAACATTCGTTGCTGTGATTAGCTCCAATAAATTCTCAGTTACATTCTGAATCAGTTGGTTTATAGTTGATCGCATGGAGTCCATTACTCCCTTCACGATTGCTTTCACAATCGTTTCCTGAGTGATATCACTTTTTGGCAGTAAAATGTGATAATAAGTCATTCTTAAATTCTAATAAATCCTTTGATAATATATTAATTTTCTGCAAGATATTTTCATCCATACTTATTTCTTCATTACAAATAATTTCTTCATTTATTGAAGTATCATTCATTTTCTGTTTGATAGCCTGAAGATAACTTCTAACTTACGTTCCTCAATTTTCTTAATAATATTATCTCTGTGGTCGGAGTTTTTGTTCGTTTTGTTCCAAGATTGTTTTGTTATGCGGCCAGTTCTAGTACTTTATTTAGTAGTAATTCCGAGGGTGAAGACATAAAAGATGTGGAAGCTCGACAGTCAAAATCAGAGTTAGTATTAAGGATCTCTGGTCAAAATCGCCGTTAATATCCTTGGCGGCCATATTTTTTTTGTCGAAATAATAGTAGAAATATTAGAAATTTTGAGGCCATATTCAGTACCCGTCATTACTATATGGTTTTGACTTTATTAGGTGATTTAAAGTTTTTATAACCATATAATAAAGATTTATTACTTATTTAAATCTTTATTTTAAATGAATTTAGATTCCAATTTGACTTCCTAAATGCATTTTTCTAAAAATAGTAACCGTATTTTTTTATTTATTCTTGTTTGATATCCATTGTTGTTTGTTTGATCTATGCTACTTGATGTGTATCATGTGTTAATATACAGGGTGAGGCATTTATCTTGAGACAACTGAATATCTCGGAAACTGCATTGTACGAAAAAATGTCCAAAATCAGAAGTGAATTATTCCGCGGGGGAAATTCATTAGTTAAAAAATTACCCCCCCCCCCTTGTGAGGGGGGGGGGGGGAGGAGGGGGTAACTTTGAAATCTTAAATAGGAACCCCTATTTTTAATGTTATATTTATTCAGATTGTACACAATATTCGAGATATGCTTTATTCTTGGCGTTTTTTCAATTGATCCAACCGTTTAGGAGATGGAGGCCCTGAAAACTGTGGAACTTTTAAAGTTTTGAAACCAATTTTATCGATGAAGACAAAGAGATAGAGAGTGGGTCTGCAGACATTCCTATTCTATTTTTTGATGATCTTTAAGAATCCGAAGTCAGAATTTCAAAAATTCAAAATTTTTTAGTGCACAAGTAAACTTTTGGGGGCAGCAGTCCTATGGAGACAGAGTCTATGCGTGTGTATTGTGTAAAAAAATATTATATTTAATGAAAGTTCAAAGATTTATTCAATTTACAATAATATATATGTTTAATTGCAGAAAACACTGTTCTCTGAGATACTAGCCATTCCAGCTATTATAAGCATATAGTGGGCTCCAATGTCCTTAGCAATTTGGTAACTAAATTGAATGATGATAATTCAGACCTCAATTATACAGGTAAAGTATTTGGGTTTCATTGTAATAACTGAACATAAATTTCAAGTGAGGAAAGTGATAATTGCGCATACGCGGAGAGAGGACGGGTGAGCCAGCGACGCTCCTATATTTGCGGTGGGCCGCGCTCCGGGGGCCCACTGCAAGCGACAACGGGAGACAAGCTTTCGCTAGCGACCAGGTCGCTCCTGATTTTTATTTGCGACGGGCCTTAAGGGTCTAATCATCACGAGATGTTTGCTGAAAACCTGGCGAAAACGTCATTTAATCTCAACAAGTGGCGCAGTTTATTATTTTGATAAGTGTAATAGATTGAAATTTTCTTTGATTACGACATTGTTTTAAAATATTATGTATTGTTTGAAAATTTTGCAAGCACCTCGAAAGGACATGAAATCTAATACATAAAGAATGGTTTCTACAATTGAAAACTTCAGCTCTATAGCAAAAATGTACTTTTGCTTTGACTAAACGCGCTGCATCATTGTGACGTCGTGCAGTACTACTTATTAACAGAGCAGTACCTTGTTTTTTAAAACTTCCTCCCCCTTTGAATTTGACGTAACGATTAGATTTTTTTACACCCTTAATTTTGAGTTTTCGACATTTTCGATAAGGAACTTTTTGCTTCGATTGATGCATGAAATCACGCTATATATTTATTGTCCTTCCATATAGAAACACTCAGTATATAGAAAAATTCACCTGACTGGTTCAATAGATCCAAGTTTCATTTTTTATTTTTCCAATTTAATCTTTAACAATAGTTATTTTTGTTTCCTCTCCTGTTTTTATGATGCTTTATTATTGGCATTACCCTCTAATCTTATTTAATGTCTGCGATGCAGCTACTTACACAAATATTTTAATTTTTGAAATCGGATATCAACCGATCTGAAAAATGTTTCAAGTTACAAAAATGTGGAAAAACGGTCTCGATATGAATAAAAAAAGTTTAAAAATTTACTTCACAATGTGTGCTATATCCACACATCTTTATTTTATTGGATAATCCTTTATTAGTCCCTACTTTATTTTTTTTTAAAAACAAAAACAAAAAAAAACAACAAAAATTGAGTCTTTTATTTTTTGAAAAATTTCGACTGAGCTCCACTAGATGGCAGGAAGTTACAGAAGCTACTTGGAGAGTATTCCCATTCGTAGAACAAAATCGGCTCGTATTGACAAACGACTGCATTTCAAAATTAATTAAAATGTTTTGAATGAAAAGTATTCTTATAATAGAAGGACAAAATTATTGAATTAAAGAATTACCAGTATATTACAAGGCTTTATTAAACAGAAACTATTACAGTATTTTATATCTGGCAGACTTTATTAACTAAAGGTATGAATGTTGAGTTTTTGTCTGAAAAATAACAGGGTCAGAGAATCTCTAGAAACATAGCTGAGTCTATTGAAAAACAATTCTGTGCAACTAATTCAGTGCAATGCTTACAGTGCTGGACATAATAATAGGACCAGTCGAAATACAAAACACAAAATATTTTTATTTAATTTTTTAAATATTTCTGTTTTTTAACGTATAAATAATTTTATTTGTGAAAGGAAATAAAAAAAAAAAAAGTTATGACAAAATTCAGTTTTTTTTAATAATCTCTATAGAAAGCAGTGGACAAAATTATAGGACCACAATGTTTTTTTAAGGAAAATAAATAATAAAAGATTTTTTCCAAAAAAATAAATAATATTAATATTTAGTTTGTTTACCATTTAAACTTGATACTTCAATTAAACGGTTGGTCATTGTCTGACTCAAGTTTAACAATCTTTCACAAGGAATCTCATCCCATGCTTTTTGAATGGCACATTTTAAGCCTTTTGCATTCTCAAATTGTTTTCCATTTGCATATACACTTCGTACAAGATCACCCCATAAATTCTCAATTGGATTGAGATCAGGACTGCATGCGGCCAGTCCAACACAGTCAGTCCTTGATCACAAAACCACTCTTGCGTTGACTTTGCACGGTTGATAGGTGCATTATCTTGTTGAAATACGATGTCTGGATCATTCAATTCATCTCTAAATGGCAACAGGTAATTTCCTAAAATGTCCTGATAATCGTCGGCTGTTGATTTGACAAACGCTAAGCTTGATTTTCCCTTTGCTGAAAAATTGAAATTGAAATTGAAATTTATTATTAAACTGAAAAAATACAATATCAATTTACAAATTTACAAAATAGACAGAAACTGTCCAGGAATTTACATAAAATATAGAAAAAAAAATTTCATAAAAAATTTAAAGTTAAAAATTCATCAAAATTAAAACGAACAAATTTGATATTGAAAAGAATAAAAACTAACAATTGCTGCAAAAGAGAAAATGAATCGTGTCAGCAGCAAATGGTAAAATAAACACCAAAAAAATAACTAAAAAATAAGCACTTTTTCAGAATAAAAGGCTTTCTAAATTATCTGTATTATTAATCCAAATTTTTAACATTTTTTTCTGCATATTTTTATTTGGAGACTGCCTTATAATAAGAGGAATTAAATTATATAATTTAGGAGCCATAACATAAAATTGATGAACTATAGAGGTTCTAGAAACAAGAGGAATTAACATAGGATATGTTTTTAAAGATCTAGTATTATAACTATGTAAAAAAAAGGCTTCATCTGCTCCGACTGCTTTAACGTGTATAAACCAAGAAAATAAAAATGTAATTTCAAAAAAGAAAAAATAATATAATTTTTAGTGAATATAATTTTTAATGAAAGAAATCTAATAGTCCTATCAGTAATTCTAATTAAATTAGTAAGATGACTTTTAAAAGTTCCACCCCAAACAGAAACACAATATTGAAAAATTGATTGAAATAAAGTAAAATAAATAATTAGTAAAAAAGTTGATGGAACAAAGTGTCCAACTTCATATAAAATGTAAGAAGCATATTTCAATTTTAAAGTTAAGGCCTGAATATGTTCTTTCCAACAAATCTTGGTGTCAAACATAAATCAATTTATCGTATCACAGGCAAGTTTATGAACTCTAAAAACATTTAAAGTAGAAAAAAAGGGTACAGATGAAACTGCACAAAATTAGATTTGTGTGAGTTTAAAGTCAAAGCATTTGAAGATAACCATCGATTTATCATACTTAAATCATTTTCTATGACATTGACATTCAGAAACTTCTTTTTATCATAAATAAGAGCTATATCATCAGCGTATGCCTGAATTATTCCTTGAGTAGGTAAAAAAAAGTAAATCATTGATATAGATTAAGAATAGTAAAGGTCCTAAAATTGAACCCTGTGGTACACCTGTTGAAACAGTCCTCCAAGAACTGTAATTTTTATGCAGTCGAACAGCTTGTTTTCGATTTTCTAAATAAGAAGCAAACTAATCATAAGCCATATTGGAATTGGTTTAGAAAGTAAAATGAAATGGTTTACAGAATCAAAAGCCTTTCGCAGATCCAAAAATAATACAATGGGCCTACAATCCTCCTCAATGGCAGATGAAATCTTATATGTTAAATGTTGTATGGTCATTTCTGTATTTAATCCCTTTCTAAAACCAAATTATAATGGAGAAAAGAATTATTGAGCATTAAAAAAGAAATAAGCTTCTGCTTAACGATAGTCTCAAATAGTTTAGATACATTCGATAAAACAGAATTTGAACGATAATTTGCAAAATTTTTTTGGATCTCCCGATTTATACACAGGGGTAACTAAGGCTCTTTTTAAAATATTTGGAAATTTTCTCAGAGAAAAAGAAAGATTAATTATTTTAGTTATTGGAATATCCAGAATAGTAATATTGTTTTTTAATAATTTTGTTATAATTCCATCATAACTTACTGAAGAAGTATTATTAAGAGAATTTATAGCATTAAATACATCTGAAAAAACAACAGGAGTAAAATAAAATGAGTTAGAAACTGAAAAAGGCAAATATGTAACATCACATCTATCAATATTTTGCATATTTTCACAATTTTTAACTAAAAAATCATTAATTCCATCAACATCAACATTTTTACAATCTGGTACAATAGTTTTCTTTTTCCGATGTAGAATTGTATTTACAATTTGCCAAGATTTAGAGATTGATTTAGCGTTCTTAAATAAATTTTGATAATAGCTCCATTTACTTTTCCTTAACTGAGAGGTTACACAATTTCTAAAATGCCGAAATCTAGTTCTGTACATAATATCTTTTGGATGCCGCCTTAAAAAACTACCCATTTCATTTCTACGTTTTATTAATGAGATAAGCTCAGTTGTTATCCAGGGTTTTAGTTTAATTTTATGTTTATAAACAACAGGTCTTGTATGGAGTTTTAGACCATTCACAAGTTTTTCATAAAAAGTATTATAAATTGTATCTATATCCATGCTTGTTTCATCAACATACCAATCAGTCTGTTTGTAATAATTATTTAACTCATTATGGTCTATTTTAAAAGTAAATTTAGGTATATTTAAAGTTTCTTCTATGTCTACACATAAAACCAATGGAAAATGATCGCTTATATAACATTCAACAACATAACATTGACAGGAAGAAATTAAATTATTATTTATAAAACTATTATCAATACAAGTGGCTGTGGTCTCAGTAACTCTAGTAGGGGTTAAAATAAGTGGGAAATAATTCATTTTCCTTAATGCATCAATAAAATATGTAACTTCCCCTCTTTCTTCATCAGATAAAATATCAATATTAAAATTCCCAATTAAAACAGTAAACCTATTTTTGCTTTTATCCCCAAGTTCCATTTTCAACTCTTGTATAAAAGTATTTACAGAATAGTTAGGTGATCTATATACCAAAATTATGTTAAATTTCCTTTTATCTATCATACATGATAAAAGAAGACAGTCAGTCTTTAGATAGACCACTTCCTGTACTAATGCAAAAATTTCATATTTAACAAAAAGAGCAACTCCACTTGCTCGATTTAAACTTGAAGAAGCATGGAAAAAAGTATATCCCGGTATATGTATAGTACTGAGGTAAGTATCCTTAAACCATGTCTAAGCCAATGCAATAATATTAAAATCAATTGGACTAGACTGTAGATAAACAAGTAATTGATCAAATTTTTTTTGTAAACTACGTATATTTAAGTAAAAAACATTTAGATGTTGAGAATCCATTTAAACACTTCGGTAATCCATCTAAAGAATCCAAATAAGGCGTAACATTTTCCAAACTATCCAAATTTGTGGATAGTAAATCAGTATAAGACTCAAACATTAGGGAGAAAAATGTCTATACAATTTCTTATACTTAAATCACAAATTATAATTTGAGAATGTCAGATAGACATCTCAAAATAACTGGCTGTGAACTTTCAGATTTTCTAATCAATATCAAACCATTTTTAAACCAAAGATATTTATAATTCAGTTCCTTTTTCTTCCTTCTTGCTTGCTGATAAATTTCATTATAAAAAGGAGACAAATGTTCATTCAAATAAATCGGATAAAGTTCATTACAAATACCTGCATCCTTAGTATTTAATGTACGATACCTCTTTTTCTTATTCTGCAACATAGTTTGTTTCATCAAATTTCTATGAAACTTTACAACAATTGGACGGGGCTTCAAGGAACCATTTTGTTTCTTTCCAATTCTATGAATAGAACTAATATCCGATCTTATACAATCCACTTGCAAAATTGATGCAATTTTATATACCATTTCCTCTAAATTTTCTTCCGGTTTCTCTGGAATACCACCAATCAAAATATTCGAATGATAAGAATACTGCTCAGATTCACACTTCATTTTCAAATCTTCTACATCCTTTTTCAATTTATCATTCTCTTCCTTAATTTTACTGATTTCCTGTTTATATTTAAGACCATCATTTTTAAGTTCTCCTAATTCCTTTCGCAAAGTTTCAAAAGATTCAGAAAGAAATTCAAATGCATTTGTAAACTCTTCAAACTTATTTTTCAAAAGCTGGAAGTCTTCTAATTTATTAGAAATTTCCATTAATTTCGTTTTAATCCATTTCATTTCTTCGCCCTCCATTTCTAACGTATCACTCCTTATGTTCAATTCATTTATAACCTCATCCCCTTTATATTTGGAATAATCTGATTTACTTGATGAGCTTAATAATAGCGAATCAACTGTTGTACTTAACTTTCTTTCTCGTACACATTTCTCACATTCATATTTTGTTCCAGTTTCATCATAATATTCAAAATCAGCCTCCAAAATATGCTTACACGTAATATGACACCATTTCTTGCACAAGCCCATACAAAAAAAGCGCCTTATCTGCTACTTTAATATAATTTTTGCAGACACCACAAATTCTAGTGGGTGCCTTGCTCTGCCATTTTCTTATTTATTAGCCCAAATGATCACGCTGCCTCCACCTTGAACTCGTTTTGAAATATTTTTTCTGAACGTCGAAGATCATGCCAGTAGAACCGTATGCCATCAGGCCCATCCAGATTAAATTTTTTTTCATCACTGAAGATGGTATGGTTCCACATTTCACTATTTCCAATATACCGTTTTGCAAATGCCAATCTGTCTTTCATATGTTTTGAAGTTACGGCGTATTGTTCTAGGCGAAACAGGAAGATTCAGAGATGAAGTGATGCTTGATGATGTTGAGTCAGTATCTGATGCCATTCGAAGGAAAGCACGTTTGTCTCTTTCTGACACCTGAATGGGTCTTCCAGGACGGCAAACCTTTCCATACTTCTCAGGATTTTGTAGAAAATTATGCACAACAGTCTTTGATCTGTTAATTAACGCTGCAATATCCCTTTCGCTTTTCCCACAGTTATGATAGGCAATAATTTGAGCTTGCTGTTTGTCAGTTAACTTTGTACCACGTCCCTTTGTTCGTTTGCAGTCAAATCATATTGATTCTCTTTTTTTATTAATGATTAAGCAGCCTGCAATAAAAAAAAACCACCAGACATGCAAATTTTTATGGAAAAATACATTATTCTCAGGGTGGTCCTAAAATTTTGTCCACTGCTTTCTATAGAGATTATTAAAAAAAACTGAATTTTGTCATAACTTTTTTTTTATTTTTTTATTTCCTTTCACAACTAAAATTATTTATACGTTAAAAAACAGAAAATATTTAAAAAATTAAACAAAAATATTTTGTCTTTCGTATTTCGACTGGTCCTATTATTATGTCCAGCACTGTAGTTAGAGGACATGTGTTTTTTAATAATTTTATTATTTTAAGTTTGAAAATAATTTTATTTTGTTTTGCATTGAGTTCCTAAACCTAAGAAACACATATTCAAGAAATGAACATTAACATAAATTGCTTCTTTTCAAAATTTAACAAAAAATTTGAAAATTTCTGTTTTCATTGATATCGTATATCACACTTTTTTCTTCAACTATATTTAGTATGGTTGCCACGTTTCAGCAAAACTTCAGTTAGTCTGTCTGATATACGTGTTCGAGAGTTTTAACAGGGTGTTAACTGGAACTTCATCCCATGCCTTCGTGATGCTCATTTTTAGTTCATCCTTTGAAGTGTAGTGCTTGGCATCTACATAAACCTTTCGTACCAGCATGCCCCAAAGATTCACAATAAGTCATATCTGGGGTGCATGCTGGCCAGTCCATGGTGGTGATGTTCTTTTGCAGCCGTGATTTTGTATTGGGGCTCACATGGATCGAGGCGTTGTGGCAACGGTTGTTTTGTTGAAGGACATGCTGTACACTTGGAAGTCGTGATAAGATGATCATGAAGAACTTTGTGATAAACTTGGCTATTATTGTAATAAATGCCAGGATCGTCTTTCCAAACGCACTATATCCAGCCCAGATTATTAATGAGCTTCCTCCAAAATTTCGCTTAGAAAAGATAGCGGGGCGCCTTTCTAAGATTTCTCCAGTAATGTATTAGACCATCGGGTCTGTCCATGTTGAACTTTTTTCTTTTTTTTTTCACTTGTTGCTGATTACTGTTCAACCTGATGTGTCCCTTAGCAAAGGTGATCCTGTTTTACTTGTGTTTTGGTTTCAGGCTTGGCCAAGGAGCCATTCTTGATCGAAAAATTTGTTGACTTGCATTCAGGACTCTTCAAACAGTTGTTACTGATGCATGCCCTAGCCCACATTCATATCTTATTTGTTTTATGCTCTTGGTGTTGTTGAAAGCTGCTCTAAGAATATGCCTTCGGTTCCGTTGTGTAAAGTTTCTTCTTCCATCCCTGATGCTTAATTGTTGGATATCCTTCTGGATTGTCGAGAAAATTCATCACAACATGCATTGAACGCTTTAGCTTCTCCGCAATCTTATTGGTACTGACTCCTGCATCGTTTTATCCAGGAGGCCTGGAGCGACCACGGTGTATAACAGAACATCTTAGGTCGCTGCAGTAAAATTTCTTTTACGCGTTAGTTCCTTCCTCATTCTCTTCGACGAAATTTAAGTCGGATCCTATAAAGAAGTTTACTGGTGCCAATAGCATTGCCCTTGCAATTGAATGTTCCATTTCACTACGCTCACTGGTACGGTGTACCGGATTATCATTCCTCGTATGAAATACTCAAAAGAATTACAATACACTTTACAACTAATTTCACCAATTTTTCTTATTGCCACGTTGTCTACTATAATTTAGCACGGAAACACTTCGACTCTTTACAGATCTTTCCGTGTTTTACTTCGAGCCGACATTCTGAACTACGACAGCTAACATCATTCACTAAGTAGAGGGGACGAATTTTCCGTAACGTCCGCTCCTGATGATCTGACGTCCCTATTCATGTTGAAAATTTTTAGCCTCGATTTCTTCCGAGTAATTACGTTCTGAATAAAAGGTCCTCGATGGTAAGCGATGCTCCGACCGATCACATGAAAAAGAATTTTCTTAAACGACCTATGTCATCTAAACAATACCAAAATTATGAATACATTATTCAAATTATGATCAAAAAAGGAAGTAACTTCGCGACACTAATATTCATCTGCTTGGCATCTATTTTGAACTAAGAAATGATGTAAAAACCTGACAGCCTATGATTATAATAAGTAATAATTTAAATTATGAATATATTCATCATGTCATGTGAACTAGAACTCTCAGTTTTTTTAGTGCAGTTTTTAATTAAGGTAATTCACTTTCTTCGCGTTGGTGTTATCATTCACTGCGTTTTGCCATCCATCCTTATCTGTCGATAACAAATGAGCAGAACTTGGATGACTCCGCTCTCCAATTAGAAATTTTTCCCCGAGAACACTTATCATTTCTGTTTTCGGGATGAGATTATAATTTTTCGGCGAGTAATTAAATGAAAACTTTCTTTCTACTTACGGAGAATTTCCAAGAACTTGTTAGAGCGTACGTCAAAGGAGAGATCAAAACAACTATCTCATTTCCTTTTACATAATCAGATATTAATAAGATGAAAGCGGCAATAGTCTTTATCAATTTTAAAGTATAAATTTTAATAGAACCATTTATAATTATATGATATTGAACGGGATATAACAAACGTTGTCTCTGCAAAAATATACATATATCGCAAGTGTTGTGTTTAAGATTTGTCTAAACGTGGTTTGAGTAAAATTAATGGAAACAGGTGTATAACGAAGTAATACTTTAATTATGCAAGAATGACGCATCACTGGTACTAGCCCTCATTATAATTACCAGATTTGTTTTAGATTTGTGGGAGACGGTATATGCCGTCAGCAGTTCGGTTTATCTGCAAGATTCTGGTGTCTAATGGGTTCCTTCATTCAGAGAAACAGAACAAGATCACATGGAACTCACGTCTGGGGAATGCGTTGGGAATACTTCAATCTTTACTTAGCTCCAAGACGATCAAGAGGGATTATTTTTCTATAAATATCAAAAGTCTTGTTCAAACTTCGTAAACAAGAATTTAAATCGATTAAATAAAAATACCCGACAACCTCAGCATTAAAATAGAACTGAAATTATTTAATAAACGAAACAGCACATAATTAAATCTATTAAGAATACTAATTGGATGTTCTATGAGGATTTTTATACATGCCATACCTCAGATGTTTAAATTATTGATGAAATTATTTTTCATTTTTCATCAAATAAAAGAAGAAGAAACTGACTGAGTGAGTGAGTGAGTGATCAACGCACAGCCCAAACCATAAGGCCTAGAAACTTGAAATTTTGTACAGAGGTTCTTTACAAAATGTAAGTGAGCACTAAGAAGGGGTTTTTCGAAATTCAACCCCTAAGAGGGGGAAAGGGGGGTTGAAAATTGGTTAACATTAATTGGTGTTGCACTACATAATTAACCATATTTACATCTATTAGGGAGGGGGTAACGAATTATTAACAAAGAGCATAAATATGATTATACAATGACAGGACATAGATAAGGCAGTGTTTATCGAGGAGGCTAAGGAATCACACGCGTCTCCCTTGAGCTCCCTAAAAACGTCCGGACAACTGGCGACAATTTGTGTGTTTGGCAAAAAAAAGAGAAAGAACTATATAGTATTGATCAGTGAAATTTGTAACAGAAAGATAAAAAGGTATCCGGGCATTGGAAACATCTGAACAACGGAAGCTCGGCTAGATCAGGAGGGTATAAGAGCTTCTACGTCAAGGGCAAGGGAAATTTTAAAAGATAGGTCTAAAGCAGGGCTGATTATCAATTCGACATTGTAAAAAAAAAAAAAGAGCAGCTTACCATTTTATTTCCTTCGTTTTAATGTGACAATTTTCTCGATGTCAAGTAGACTTATATTTTTTTCCCCGATAGGACATGATTACATATTAAGCATTTCGAATCCGGTCTGTGTACTATGAAAAAAAAAAATATTCTCTCTTTGCAGTTTAAATATTGGCTCAGTGTTTTTATGCTTTTTAGGAATGTGCGCCATGTTATGGGAGACGAAAAACAAGCAAGTATTAGTAACAAAAAAAAATGCCTCATTTAATGCAATCGCCCCCTAAAGCCTGGCAACACTGCATAGAAAAACTATACCCCACTCCCCTCCTGAGTTTTGGACTATCTCCTCGGCTTTCCCTGTGAGCTTTGTCCGCGAGCATTTTATGTTGCACGCGGGCGACGTGCACGAGTTGGATGACCCTGGTCTAAAGTATCCAGTGATGCTCCCCGGGGGTGAAGATGGATAACATTTTAATCTGAGACAACAACAAGAGGGTAAGTAAAGCCCGGGCAAAGTATGAAATATAAGTAAGTTCATTAAGAATGATGGTTCCATCCCACCTCTGAGAATTATAAAACAAAATTGAATTTGTAACAATACATAGAATTCCTGTTATTCGGACTTTTCTTAGAAGTTAACGTTTTCTTGATCAGTTGATGATGATCAGTAACTGGATATAATGGAGAGTTAGCAGACTATTGAGAAAGAGTGAAAGATGACAAAGGACGCAGTCCCTTCATTCGAGCTACAGTTGGCGACATAACCGATAACAAAGCATACATGAACTCAACTCTTCAAACCAACAACCATATGGTGTTATGTCCTATAATAATCTTTCGAAGGAATATAACAATAATTCATTTCTATCGAAATGCCAGCGAAGAAATGAGTATTGGGCAGAGATGACAAAAAGTTATTCGGGTATCGCAAACATCTGAACAACTGCTTCGTCTTTAGACGGAAATTGTAGAATTACTGAAAACAAATTTATTATTTAACTTCATAAGGTTGTTCTGTTTAACCTACAACTGTAATTATCTCGGGCAACGCCGGGTGTCTCTGCTAGTATACAATAAAATTTTGAAGATCTATCGATGAAAATTATGGTGTTTTTCAATTTACTTTTACCAAACGCACCTACAATGTTATAATTTATTTTAGATCTAAGTATTATTCGATATCGACCTAATATTTACATTTTAAAATTTCTGAATATTCAACGACAGGAAATTGGCAATGAAACATACCTGCTTACGACTCATCCTTAATTAGGAGCTTTAGCAAAAAGCTACTTAGAAGAATGCGCCCTTGGTCTGTACGTTTACCCGGCCGTCCGTCCGGCCGGCCGCCGTTTGCACGATAACTTGAAAACGAATTAACTTTTTCAAATTCTGTCTTCAGAAATATAACCATCAAAGTCTTAGCTCGGCCGTATCAACTTTTCAGTATTTTTCGTGGACCCCATCAAGTCGAATTCACGTCCTGAAACAGTGAATGTAAATAAAACCATGATAATGGCATGTCATCTAACAATCGATTTGTCAAGAAGGAATTCGGAGGGTTGATTTAGATAAAATGAGACGACTTTAAACGCCGCTTATGACCTTGACGGAATGTGATTTGCATGACTCGACCACTATTCATGGGGATTAGCTTTGTATACACTTGTTGCTGTTATTTGGGACATTTCGTGCTGAAACATGGCTTCCAAAATCACAGCTTTTTGGGAAGGGTATATGTTTTGCCTTCCCGACGCTAACTTCAGTCTTTCGTGCATTGTGGAATTAGGCAAACGAAATGGTATTGTAGTATCCAAAGCTACTGTGGGTCGAATAATCAAAAAGAACAAATTGCGACCATCTAATGAACGCGGACGAGCAGAGAAGCAGACCAGAAGCAAGCCCCAGCCAACACGCCCATCCGGTCTGAAGTGCTGAAAGAAAATCCCCACACACAGAGAAGTTTAGCCCAAAGGAAAGGTTAGGGATTTCTCAGGCAACAGTCACCAGAAAAATCCATGACAATCTTGGGCTGGAGCGACGTCATGACAATCTTGGGCGGTCACAGACTGTCGGCCAGGCACGTGCAGGAACGATTCACCAACGCCAGAAAACTGTATGAAAATCATCTTGCAGGTGACCGATGGAAGTGGGCTGTCTCCTTGGATGAAGCTTGGGTGTACCTCGATGACACCAACAAAACCCAGGGCAATTTACTATCGCGAAAGAGGGTGCAAGGCCAGGTCCGATTTTGTCCGAAGGTGCAAGGAAAAATTTTCAAAGGGCTTCATGGTGGTTGCCGGATATTGCTCACGTGGACTGCTCACGATTCGTCGAGTTCCTGGAAACTGTAAAATTAGTGCAGCTTACTTCCAGAGTAATGTAATGGACCACATATATGGGCAGGATATCCCACGTCTGTACCCTGGTGAGCAATCAAATGTTTGGATCCACATGGACAAGGCATCAAGCCACACTGCCAAGTCATCTGTGGCCTACTACAGGAAGATGGAACAGGAGACGGGCATACGAGTTATTCCCTTCTCTCATGTGCCTGTAAAATCTCCTGACGCATCACCGATAGATTTCTGTGGTTTTGGTCTCCTGAAACGACGGCTCGGAAGTCGCCGACCAAGAACCGTTGATGGGCTATGGAAAGTGTGTCAGCAGGTGTGGAACGAAATTCCCATGGAGTCCCTCAAACTCAGTCTACTTCAGTGGAAATTACGGTGCCGGGCGATAGTCCAACAACGTGGGTCTCACATCGAACACAACCGATGGTGGCGCCATGGTATTACACCATCGTAACAGAACTGCAAAATCGTCTCATTTTATCTGAATCAACCCTCCGTACTTTGTTACTTTCTGTTCATGTTTTCAGCATTGTTGACATCGGCGCGCGCCCAATTGCTCCGGTGGGGTCGGAGTTGCGGGGAAGGCAGGCACTTGGTCGTTAGAATTATGGCAACATAAGGCATGTGATATCTCATTCCATCGGAAATGATGAGAAAGGAAAGAAGATGCGAGCTTTTTTACTTTTTCTACACACTATGTTCGAGAAAAACAATTTTTTTGATTAAAAAACTTGGGAAGAGGAAAAAAAGTGCAGGTAAAGGGGTAAAAATAGATGACTGCAGGGTCCGCTATTGCCTTACCCTACTCGGGGGAGTAATTTATTGTTAATAAAATCTTGTAAACATTCCAAGGAGGAGCATTAGCAGTGAAGCAGAAATACATTTATACATTTATTAAAAAAAAATTAATCTCTCCCCCCCCCCTCCGAGTAGGGTAAGGCAAGTGAAAGATCTTGCGGTCATCTATTTTTACCCCTTTATCTGCACTTTTTACCTTTCCCCAAGTTTTTTAATCAAAAAAATTCATTTTCTCGAACGTAATATGTAGAAAATGTAAAAATCCTCGTATCTTCTTGGGGTGATGTTTCTTAACTTCCTGAATTGGTGTTTCAGTGGAAGCCCACCAGGCCACGGTCTCTCCCCCAAGTAGTTTTTAAATGTATAACTAGCTTTTATGCTAAAGTTCCTAATAAATGTATAAATGTATTTCTGCTTCACTGCTAAAACTTTCCCTTTTCATTATAAATTACATAAATTACATAAATGAATGTTTACAAGATTTTATTATTCCTTTCCATTATAAATTAAATATCAGGTTGTTGCAAAAGTTTCTTCCGGTTCTAGAACCCGTGCCCAAAAAGGGCTCATTTTTCGAGGGGTGTGTTCAAATGTTTTCAAACAAATTATTGCATTCGATTCCTGAATATCTTTGTTATATTACATCCAAAAATCAACTTTCTGACTATACATCTGTGAGTGCTATCAACGGTTTGGAATGGACCTTTCACGCGAGCATATTCGAGCAATAATCTTCTACGAGTATTCTGGAAAGATCAGTGCTGCGCAATGTCACCGAAACATTTGCCAACGTTTAGGTGATGATACTGTTAGTTTACGTACAATAGAAAAATGGTATCGCCGGTTCAGACGCGGAGATAGCACTCTTCAAGATGCACCTCTCTGGTCGGCCAATCATGATTTCAGATGGTGATATACGCCTAGCAAATGATGAAGATCACAATATAACAACGAGGGAACTCGCAGAACAGTTCAAGGTTCACTTTTCAACCATTGCTCGGCATCTGCATGAGCTGAATCTGTCATTCAAGTTCAATCGTTTTTGTGTTGGAATAAAAATCCGGAAAAAACTTTTGCAACAACCTGATATTAAACAAACTCTCCAACGACCTACAAAAATATATTTTGTCATTCAACTGCCTGATTATCTAAAAATTATTATCTTAAAATTCTTAATAAATATCCGAAACAAATAATAATTTATATATATATATATTTGTAACAACAGTGAGGGCATACCCCACCAGATAACCCGGAGGGGAAAACCCCATGTTGTCCCCCTACAGGCAAACTGCCCAAAAACGGGGTTAATGAAAATCACATTACCAACGAATAAAAAAAAAAAAAAATCAAGGATAAAGACATACACATAATTACGAAATTAAAGACTCAGAAATCAGAGATGTAAAACTAGATAAAAAAAAATAATAAAGAAAAAATGATTAATAACATTTTATCTAAATTATAAGCAGAGAGAACAGGAATGTAAACAAAACCATAAATGTTTACAAAAAAATGTATCTATGTTGATATATATCAAGATTAGATTAATGTCTAAAAATTGAGGATTATTATAAAAATTAATTAAGCAGAATTTCAGTAGAATTTTGAAGCACTTCCGCTTTTCTGTTCGCTCTTAAATATTGCATACAGTTTGTTCCTGATGACAACACATTTCAGCAATTTTTCTCTCCAATTTTGGGATTTGGGGGGCGCGGCGGGGGAGAAAAGAATTTAAATAGATTCATTTTTCCTGCATGTCTATGGAGTTTTATTTACGTGGAGAATTTGTTTTGCCAATAACATTGTTTCTTCTAAGTGATAAAACTTAAACTTTCATTTTGAGAATAAGGGAGGTTAAAAATGTTTCTTTTTCTTTATTTACTTATTTTAAGAGTTATACATGAAAATAATATAAATAGTCATAAAGCAAATTCATTATACGAACGTATGCTTTCAGTCATTTATAATAAATATTTTGATAAAATCAAAAGATAATTAAAAAATGGAAGTATTCCTTTTGTTAGAGAAAAATAGAACCACTAGTCAACATGTTTCCAATTAGGGAAGTTGAAAGTAAAATTAAAAAATCATAACATTGTAAAAGATAGCGCAACAAACTGTAAAATCAAACATTCTTTATTTGAAAAATCACTGCAATGTCATCTACAATGTTTATGGTATCCAATGCTTAAAATCGTCTACGGGACAAACTGCTCGCTCATTTTACACATTGTGCAGTTAGTTGACTAACATGTGCTACAAGTAAAACTTCATGAATATAAACTAAGTGGCCAAAAGTCAGGGAAGGCACTGGAGGTGATATAAATAGCGAGTCGCTCCTCCGCGAGCCCTCAAAACTGCAGTAACACGTCGAGGCATGGACTCTACGATTTGTTGGAATTGTTCTGGAGATTGACCCACGCATATTGCAGCGTTACCTATAATTGCTCTTGTGTAGTTGGTACTGTGTTCATCGAGCGTATACGCCATAAATGCTCGATTGGGTTAAGATCGGTTGATCTGAGAGGCGAAATCATAGTCGTGAATTCACTGGAATGTTCAACAATCCACCTGCTGCAACCAAAGAGCGGTGACATGTCGCATTGTCCCGTTGAAATATGGCATCTCTATCAGGGTACTCTCATGTCAGTGGGAAGAGCCTGTCTTGGTTCGTTGTAAAAGGCTCGCACTTAAATTATTAAGGGACTACCAATTGCCACACAATAGCTAAAAGCAAAATCGTTCATTCGAAAAAAGTTACACTCGTTGGATTCACTAATTGTTACAGCGAAGCAAACCTCGCTGTAACAAAAGTAAAGTTTGTTGGCAACAGAGGGCGCCACCGGAAAACAAGGATAGGCAGAAGGCGGGAGTTTCAAGTAGGAAAAACGGAAGAGCGTCGTTGGAAAGAAAAAGAGCGGAAGCTGATAGGACACGTGGACTCGAGAGGAGGGGGAAAAAGACGGGAAGGTGGAGAGCGTCAGGAGACCCGGGTGGCGGAGCAAATGAAGAGGACTCCTTATTGAGAATTGCTGCATGTCGTGAAAAAAGGAGTAATGCGTATTCGAGAACGACTAGCACCGGTAATGGTACGGCAGCACGGGAAGGAGTGGCATTCATACACGGAAAACGTGAGCCCAAGACGGAAAACGCCCGACCACGCCGACACGACCACGAGGAGAGGATACTGAACGACCGGCAGGAGATTCCGCCTCAGCCCGCATTGGTAGCCCCCTTGAATTTCTTAACTAGGCTAGAAATTCAATATTGGAAGGAGGGTTGCATTAAAGAAGAAGCCTCACGAGTCGTCATTATGCAACGGGAACGTTGAATGGGAGCCTTTCCACGAGGACTGAGCGCCTTCGCAAAATACAGAGTTGGCTATCTACGGATACGTAATTAAGGAAGCCTTGAGTGAAACTGTAAGTACTATTCTTTCCACCAAAATTTCGGATAGTTCACGGAATAAGACAGTGACAGTCAAACGGTTTTTAAATGGCTAATGACGTATAGCGAATGCCGTTAGGCCTAAAGGCTTTCACGTTAAGCTTCACGTAATTGTGCCGCAAATGAAGTTTATGCTACGGGGAGTTAATTGTGTTTGACTGTAGAGCTCTGTGCCTATGGTTCATTGTTTAGAGCAAATTGTTATGGGCGTTCTAAGAGCTAAAGAATTATTTGTGTAAAGTGAAGTCATATTCCGATATACGTACGGAGAATTGATATATTGATATAAGCTTATGTAGCTTGTTGTTAAAAGATTAAGAAATCAAAGTGCGCTTATTGGCGCTATTTTTGTGAAAATTTAATTGTAAAAGCCAGAAGAGTCATTGACCTGAATAATGTGTTGTAATTGTGTGTTCTATAATACTACATTTAGTTAATGAATTTGAAGTGTGCTTTTCATAAAATTGTGTGTGCGTCTACAGATTGGAATGACGTAATTGTCTCGTAAAATTTGTTAACGATTCTGATTGAAGTCAGTTTGCTTATGTAGGTGTGACTTGTAGTAAGAATTATTGAATAGCTATATTAAGACTTTGAACTCTTTTGTGTCTAAGACCATTGATATTTAATATTCACTATTCTGCAATATTGATCTGACGTAAAGCACTGTAATTTTAAAAGTTAAAGAGGACATTTTCCCGTTTCAGACTGTAGTCTTTACTAATTGAAACGATTCGACTGAAGTTCGAATTTTTGGAATGTTTTCATCATTGTGAATTTAACGGTGTTAATCCAATGAATTTTTGTTTTGCCAATAGTAGTGTATAGGTATGTCATTAGAAATGATATAAGTTTGTCTTAAGTAAGATTATATTGAATTTTGTTTTAGAGGCCGCTTTAAGTTTAAGCAGATTTATTTAACGTTTATTTTGCCAAAATATTGTTTTCATAATAGTTAAATCATACTATTTCTGAACCCGTTTACTTGTTTTTGTTTTGACTTTTATTATTTGTGGTTCTTTTTACTTGAGTTATTAAATTTTTGTTTTGGTTTGGTTCACTGACTAAAATTTTTGTGTTGTTCATTTACTCTGCACCTTTTATCATTTCCACTGCATATAAAATTTTGAATGTGACACTAATTTAATGATACTATCAGGTCGTTGCATATCAAATGTCGGATTTCGAGGTGGATTCCGCGCTTCAGCACGATTTCCACGTTTAGTAGCAAGTACCCATAACAAAGTGGTACATACCCAGAGATAAACCTATCAGCGACTAGCTGCCTGAAATTTGCATGTCTGCGATAAAATTTAATAGCGTTTGAGCCCAAGCGAATATAGTCATGACTTCACACGAATTACGTGTGATAATGCATTGCGAGTTCAGGTTGAATCACATTGCATCCAACGCCTCTCGAAACATCAATAAGGTATTCGGTGTAGGCATCATAAACGAGCGTACTGTCCAACGTTGGTTCCGAAAATTCCGGGCGGGAGTGACGGACCTGGCAAATGAGCCACGCGGCAGACCGCCCAACGTGTTGAATGACGCTGACCTGAAGCGATCTGTGGAAGAAGACCCTTCAAAAACTGTTCGGTACCTAGCAAGGGATCATGCTGTATCATCGTCGACTGTCATTAGACACCTTAGGACCATCGGCAAGGTGTAAAAGCAGGACAAATGGGTCCCACATGAACTTACGTAAAACCAAAAAGAGCGTCGGTTGGAGGTGTGTATGGAATTACTTTTGCGCCATGAAGAAGCGGGGATTCCTGATCGCATTATCACCTGCGAGGAGAAGTAGCTCCTATACGACAATGGGAAACGATCAGCACAGTGGCTGGACGCTGATGAACCCCAGCGACAGTTCCCTGAACCCCCGTTGCATCCCAGGAAGCTCATGGTTACAGTTTGGTGGAACATCTTTGGTGTAGTGCATTACAGCTGCCTGCAGCACGGGGAGACGATCACCGCTACGACCTACTGTCGTAAACTGCATCGTATGCACACAAAACTGTGCTACTCAGTTGTAAAGCCGTTTGTCCCGTGTAGTCGTTTGCCGGCTGCACGTTAAAGAACCCTTGCGAGGCAAAATTTGCGGCCCCTATAACGCCTTCCTGAAATGACCATGGCAGTTGAAAAGGACGTTAATACCAAACAAACCAAACGAAACCAAAACTGTGCTAGCAACAACAAAACTGTGCATCGCAAAGGCGTCCTTCTGCTGCATGACAACACGCGTCCGCACGTTGCACGAACAACCGTGCAGGCGCTGCAGGCTCTGGGCTACACCCCCCGTACTCTCCGGACCTCTCGTCTACTGATTATCATCTTTTCCAGAGCTGGACAATTTTCTCCGGAGGAAAACATTCCTAACCCAAGCAGACGCCGAAACGCATTCCGGGAGTTTTATTGAGTCCGGTGACCATGGATTCTATCGGAGAGGGCTCGAGAAGCTGCGAAATCGTTGGCAACAATGTTTGGATTGCAATGGGGGTTATTTCGAATAGCACGTGTGAAGGTGTCCCTTCTAGAGGGCCATTAAAGATGACCTCTGTAATCCGACATTTGATATGCAACGACCTGATATAAATAGGTAACAGAACAATGTTCAGCCTAGCTATGAGGAGTTTTCAAGCTTTTGACACAATCACAGAGTAAACAGAGCGCTTACGGCCGCAAAAACGCGTCGCCTCTTGGCAGCCATCTTGTGGTGGGACGATGCCGTGTTTTACACTGTAGAAGACATACTCAAAATAGCGAATAATCCGCTTTTTACATGGTATACGTTGATTTTCATGTGAAATTTTGATATTTTCCCAAAACTTTGTTTCATTGATGCACAAAAAAGTGATTTTTTATGTAGTATTCATCAATTTCATAGGAAATAAAAATTAATGTTCAACTGCTACATGGCCTTACATTTTCTCAATTTCAATTTAATTTTAAATAAAATAAAATATGTAAAATAAAAATTGTAAAGCATACACTTTCACCTTAAAAAATTCAGAAAAAAGTAAAAAATCGAATTTAAAAAAAAGGTAAAAGTATGGTGGCGCGTTTATTAGGAGCTTTAGCATAAAAGCTACTTATAAGAATGCGCCCTTGGTCTGTACGTTTATCCGGCCGTCCGTCCGTCCGGCAGCCGTTTGCACGATAACTTGAAAACGGATTAACTTTTTCAAATTCTGTTTTCAGAAATATGACTATCAAAGTCTTAGCTCGGCCGTATCAACTTTTCAGAATTTTTCGTGGACCCCATCAAGTCGAATTCACGTGCTAAAATAGTGAGTGTAAAGAATTCAAAGATACTGGCATGTCATATAATAATCGATTTGTCAAGAAGGAATACATTGTTACTTTCTGTTCATCTTTTAAGCATTATTGGCATCGGCGCGCGCACGTGAAATCGCTTTGTCGACGCACGATTGCTCAAGTGCTCATAAGCTTATTATTAAGTAGCGGAAAAATGGAGCTACTTATTGGTTTTATTTTATACACGATTTGAATCATCCTTCATCATTTCTACATTTTTTGAGGTAGAAGGTTGAAATTCGGAATGTAGCTTACTATGGGCATGTGCACCTTCACTATTTAGTTTGGTTTTGATTAGTCCACTAAGGTCGGAATTTTGGGGGTGAAAATTAGAGGGGACCAGAAGGTCTAGGTGTATTTTATAAAGGAGTGAAATTCGGTATGCAGATTCCTAAAATCAAGATCTCCATTATATGAACATTTTTTTCCCGAGGTATCCATGCCTTCCCGACTCGGTGGCGGAAATGCATCGAAAAGATGGGGACTACATTGAAAAATAGTGTACCAACTCTGTCTGTAATAAAGGAGCTGTAAAAAATATTTCCGGTTTTCATTTGACTGACCCTCGTAAGTAGAATAAAAATGGAGTTACTTATTGGTTTTATAATGTCAGTCCGTCCCCTTCATAATTTCTACATTTTCTTTGAGGTAGAAGGTTGAAATTCGGAATGAAGCTTACTATGGGCATGTCCATCTGCACTATTTAGTTTGGTTTTGTTTGGTATACGGGGGTCGGAATTACGGGGGTGGGATTCAGAGAGGGCAACATATCTAAGTGGTATATTTGAAAAATCAATAAAAACTAAACGGGCAGCGATAGAAATACACCGTTTGTAATTTCGAAAGTTTGTCTGCCTGAAAATTTACTGTTGTCCCAAGCATATTGCAACACAAGGTGTATTTCTATCGCTGCCCGTTTAGTTTTTATTGATTTTTCAAATATACCGGTCATTTTTGAAACACCCGGTAGGTACGTAAAGGCGTAAAATCCAGTATCCAGATTCCTCTAGGCAAGATCTATTTACTATGAAGTTTAGGCCTAATTGTTCCAGTGGGATCGGATTTGGGGGGTGGCAGCCATTTGGTCCTTAGAACCATGGCAACATATGGCATGTGATATATCATACGTTCGGAAATGATGAGAAAGGAAAGAAGAGATGAGGTTTTTTACATTTTTTACATATTACGTTCGAGAAAATCAATTTATTGATTAAAAAAAAACTTGGGGAAAGTTAAAAAGTGCAGATGAAGGGATATGAATAGATGACTTGCCTTAATTAATTTCTTTTTAATAAACGTATAAATGTATTTCTGCCTCACTGCTAAATCTCCTCCTTGGAATGTTTACAAGATTTTATTTATAAAAGTTAAGCTTTTTATATGATATCTAGAAAACCACAACACTTTGGAAATCTGCCGTCTGATATCGGGTAAACGTTTACAATTCTTTATACTGGCTATTCATAAGCAATGCTCAACACAATCAACAACTTGCTAGCACTGATGATCAAATTAACAACGATAACAATAGACAACAATACAGGCAGTCGTTACATCATGATTGCACTCTATACATATTAAAATTAAATATTAAATAACTTACAAATAAATGAAAGACTAGTGAAACTAATGGTTGAAACATGCATTGTCATCTATAAGACGCCGTTGGGGAAAGTTGCAGTAGGTAGTCAGGAAATGGGCAAAATATTAATTACAAAATTTTTCTTCCATTTTTCGATAGGAAAATTATTACATCATGTTTGGAGGTCATCTTCAGTATATATTTAATTATTTATCTAAAAGTGAACTTTTTGAAAGCATTTAGCAGGATCTTACATTGATAATACTGCTGAAAAATGACTGAAATTATTTGATATTTTTATCAAACAAACATTTTTAATGTTGGAAAAACAAAGAAAGGCTGGGGATATAATTTGCAGCGATTTCGACATGGGTTGAAAACGACCCACGATTGACCCATATAACGCACGATGACTTACAATTCTCTTTTCTTTACCTGTGTAAAAATAACCCGCTGTCTTTTGTTGTTCTTATGTTGCATCCGTAAGCCACGCAGTAGTTTGGCATGTTGTTCACTCATTCCACGGTAGCTAAAGTTGAAAAAACCGTTCTCTACCCTCAAATACGTGCCTAAACACATGGAAAGTACCGTGGAATTTGCGATCTGAGTCCCAACAAAAGATGGCCGCGCGAGAGCTTCCGGTGGCGACGCAGCTGGCTAACACATCTAATACTGCATGATCGCTCTGTTTACTCTGTGGACACAATAATCGATAACAGTGGTAGTCATGCAGGGAAGCATCTCATAACATAATAAACGATTTCACGCTAACATGATAATGAGATACGCGCATGCGCAATAGAACTTCCGGAGGGCAAGAAAATTCAAAAAGGCTGCACAAAACTGCGAAATGCATCTAATAAAGCAGAAAACATAGTTATTTTTTTAGATTTCCCACAAATAAACACCAGTAAAATATTTTTATTCTTTACATGTATTATTAACACTCCAGAGGTGGCGCGGGTGTTTGTAACACGGGTGGTGGCGCGCGGTCTGTGAGACTGCATTTTGAAACTAGCTTTTTTAATGTTTAATGAATATTTTTTATCTATCACTTAATTTACCTCATTATTAACAGAACACCTCAAAAAACTTTTCAATATTATCTAAAAAACGCAACTTTTAGAAAGAAATTTAAAAACCCTTATGAATCAAAATTAGACATGAATATTTCAGGAAAGGTATTTATGAAAATAAAATAGTTGAAAATGATACTTTGCATTATTTTTACTTTTCACACATATATACTTTCTTACATAAAAGAAACCCATTATAAAAATGAATAATAGCAATCATTTCTCAGAGGATAAAAATGCCTAGTTTTTATTATAAAAAAAACTATAAAATAATTTTTCTGGATGTTCAAAATCATTTTATTCAAAACTAGTATAAACGGGGTTAAATATATATAAAATTATATTTATATAAGAGTTTTTGCTCATGAAATTCAGAAAACAGCATTAATATACTTTCATTATTATTTGCGTTTCGGTCCAAATTTTTGTTTTCAAATAAAAGGTTCTAAGTAGGAAAATATTAATAAACAAAAAATATATTGGAAATTAACCGAAGAATATGTTTAGGTAATAAAAAATTAAAAAGAAGTTAAAAAATAACTTTTACATCAATTTATTTTAGTAACGAACTTGGTGGCGCGCGGTCCCTGAGACCGCACATCCTATTTATATGAATCTAGGGAAGAAATCGTGGTTTATACCATACAGACTTCTAGAAGGGTCCAAGTTGGGAGAATACAGAAGTGGTCATTTGTTTCTTTGAAATTCATAAGAAGATATTCACAAAAATGTAGTGATGCGGTCCCTGAGACCGTGCGCCATCTTTGGAGTGTTAATTACTGTTATTGCACTAATCTAGTTAATATAAAACCAAAAACTGATTTTCTTGCTCTGAAAAATTTGTAATCGTGCACATCTGCATCAGTATGCTTAACGGTTCATCAAATGCCTTAAATCCCAGTTTAGGCAGATTATTTAATTTCTGATCGTTGAGTACTCATCATTGATTTTAATATCTGGAGAGTTCTTCTTATATTAAATATGTCATCGCAATGGTACTCCCTATGAGGGAGTTTTGCGCCATCACAATGATACAGGACTGCTGCGAAATGACAGGAGCAGCCGGGACCGATGGCTTTACATGCCTTCCCAAGCATGAGGGTGTACAAAGGTAGAAATCATTGGTAAGGCTCCAGCTAGTGGCAACCCCCCCCCCCCCCGAAGCTGGGCATCCAGCTTTGGTCCAATGCTCGGGACTCACATAATTGTGTTACCTTGATCTTGGCCCCAGAAGCTTTCACATCCAGTGACTGTCACCCAACCAGTGACTGGCCGCGCCAAAGGTTGCTAAATCAGCTTTAATCAGCTAATAAGGTTGCTGATCAGCGAACTGATCAGTGAGACAACTAGGCCACGACCACCCCCTATCTGGAGATGAACGACAGCAGCATTATCTGTTGTACCATTATGTACTCTCTTCTCCCTGGTTGCAGTCATGTTTTCTTTTTGTAACTCCAATAATACTTTAAGGTAGAATCATGGTTCGGCCTTCTTTAGTTTTATTAAATCTTTCTCTTGAAAAACAAACATATTTTTGTCGTAGTTAGACATAACGTTAGCGCTTGTAATGCATTGGTTATCCAATCTTTCGCTGCGCATTTCCCTCCGGAAGCAGAACAGCGCATGCGCCGTTTTAGTTTTTGACCGTTCCAAATTAGGGCAAAAGAGTCCTGTTCAAGATCATAGGATACTGGAGCAAGTTTCCACTTTTAATGTTTATCGTCCAGACTGAACCAAAAACAGAGCTGCTCAAAAGTGCACCAGCTCTACTTATCGTTTGTAGTTCATTTTCGGAACTTCAGCTTTCAATTTTCATTGGCTCCTTCTCGGAACTCCAGCTTACAATTTCTCTTAACAGCTTTCTCAGCTCCAGAAAACTGCAAAAAACCTCCCCGTTGCTTAGTAGCCACCACTGATTATTACCTCGAGCAAAAGGCCCGAGTCACGGCCTTCTAGATACTACCAGGCCTGAACATGGAAAAGATAAAACATTGGGCGAGGTCAAAAATGCACAAACCGAGTTGGGTTGGTGAACCAATGATTATTGCTCGATTGTTAACATATTGTTGAATATCGTAGCAACAATGATTTTCTTCACTAACTCAACTCGGTTAGCGCATTTTTGACCTCGCCCATTATTACGTCAAACTGGTGGTGCTATTATAGAAGTTAGTTCAAAATCACAATCTTAATGCTTCAACAATATAGTGTTGAAGTCATGTTCAAGCCTGGTAGTTTCTAGGAGGCCGTGCCCGAGTTCAATATGCTCGTCATTGTTAGCCGAGCGAGACCAACGAGATAACAAGGCCTGAAACAACACCTCCTAAAGAGAAAGCCTCTGCACGGAAACTGTCATACATTGTTACATCATCATAGTAGTGCAATTCAGGTCTTATTATTGGTAGAAATACGAATAACAATGCCCTACTTAGATGATGTAACAATGTATGACGTTTCCGTGCAGAGGCTCTCTCTTTAGGAGGTGTTGCCTGGAAGTGGAAAAGTCACCTGACCATCGGGGTGCTAGCAACAACCCACCTTCATTCTCTCCATCTTGGATATTAACAATCAGTGTTTTTTCGTTTGTTGGAAACAAAGAAGGTTGGATTGTTGATAGCACGCCGATGGTGCCTTTTTCGCTTCCAGGCCTTGTTATCTCGTAGGCCTCGCAGCCGAGGCACTCAAGAATATTGGGAACTTGAAGCACTCTCCACTACAGCAGCAGCAACGTCTTCCACAGTCTCATTTGCAATTCGATTCCGTCCTCTCCCTGGCAGCACACCCACCTCACCAGTTTCTTCAAATTTCTTAATCATCTTTTTTAAACCATTAATGGACATAGGCCCAATTCGCAAGTTTTTCAAACGTCGATATCCTCTTAGTGCAGCAGAAGCATTATTGCAGTTCTGGTAAAACAACTTCACCAATAAAGCTCGATCCTTTTTAGCTAAAGCCATCGTGAAGAATGACTTTACATTTAATTTCACTGTCATTTTAAAGCTTTTCTAATTTTACATCTCATTTGCATAAGGTCTCTGATTGAGTAAAAATTCTCAGATAGTTTCTTACATGACCAATGTGAACTAATTTTTTTATTGCAAAATTCTCTTCCCCATGGTCTGTATAACATATATCTCAAGTTTCGTCAAAATGTGATTACCAGAACGGACGTACGTAGAAGGGTCTAAATGGTGTCAGTTTAATTATAACCACCCTGTATAATTACAAAAGTATGACAGCCCAACTGCTACAAAAAACCATTAATTACTAAAAGAAAGGCAAAGACTAAGAATAAAAAAAATCAACTGACGTATATATACGTCACACCTGAAAGGAATGCAGATGCTCTGAAAGAATGTCCACATAACGTACACTTGGCCTAATTGGACCATGTGAACACAGCCCAGATCAGATGCTTCCTGCCTGGACGAACCTTGCTGACACGTAAGACCATAGCTTCTTGGTGCATATGCCACAGTCTCTGTCACAATTGTTTAACTAGCAGAGTATACGCCCATTGATGACAGAGAGAAAGGTCAGGAGACGATAACTTCGAAAATAAGTTTCTTTTAATATTGCATAAAATCTTCTTGAATCTCATACAATAATTTAAATTGATAATAAAGAAGTTTCGAAGTAATTAAAGAATTCAAACAATAGCTTCAATGAAGTATATAGCAGAAAGCATTTGCATGAATAATAATCAATAATTAGAGTTTCTTGAATACACGTTGCACTTCACTCGATAATCCAGACGTAGACTGCAAATCCTGGAAATTGCGGGAACTTGTCGGGCCATCAGTAACAACGCAGAATTGTAGAAATAGGATTCCTTGGTTAGTGTGCAGGTATGTATTTGCAGCAACCGTCAAGCTGGAAAACGGCGACCTTCTTAGGTTTAGTGTTCCGGAGGATTGGGCTGCAATTGATAATTAAAAGCACAAGTATTAGATTCGTAATAAACTTTTAACATAAATACACGTAAGTAATTAGGTTGGGTATTGAGAATGAAAAAACTTTGCAACCATACGACGCCTCGCTACCTACCAAGCGCGGTAGGCCGAATGGGGCCCCATCGACGCTACCGGCTGAGTTTGATGCGAAGCAGGAACGCCGTTGGTCCAATTGCGTCTCCGTGAACGTGGGGCTGTGTTTTGCAGTACTCGTGATACCCAGATGAGTCGGGGATGTGGCTGTTTTATCATTCGCTGACCCTCCAAGATGCTTGTCATTTACGATGCGGCTTTCTTTTAAAGTTCATCATTAGCTTGAGAGTTCTCATCTTTAAAATCAGCCACGACACCATGGAAATTATTAAAGTTCAATAAATTTTCCTTATCACAAATTAAGAACTACTGGCCTTGGTGCTTGTGGAAGAATTACTATGTTGCGAGTCGCTTACTCGTTCGGCTGCACGTCGATTTTTACTATGACTGAACGACGGGGCTGGCGGCTTCTTATCCGGCTGAAGCTGTGCACGAAAATTCTTTAACCCGACAAGTGAGACCTCGATGGATAGAAAATCCGTTCTACGCACTTCTGACTTCCTCTCGCTCGGATCCCCTTGCTAGCCGAGCTGCTCCGACGATTCCGAGTGCGAGTGCTAATGAACATAGAATCGTAAGCATTAGATTCGGTAAATGAATTCTTCTTACCGCGACCAGTGGAGCTTTTGGAGGCATTCTTCTGAGACAGCATAAATGTTGGGTGCTCTAGCGGACGTCCCTTAAAAATGGATCCTAAATCAGGGCGCCAGGCGCACATGTCAAAAACAGTCAGAAGCCTCAGAACGAAGCCAGTTTGTCCTTCAGCATGACATCAGAAGACCAAAGGAAACGTAAAATGATGGACATAGTCACCCTGCGGTCTTCTGATGACTACGCAAAGGTGCATGGATGACGAGTAGCACCTTTTGAAGACAAGAGGACCCAGCCGAAACCATTCCAGGAGCAAGAAGGAGCGCAGGTGGATTGCACATCTCTTCCAGACTCCTGCTACAAGTGGGGCTCTTTCCCATCGAGCCAGCCAAATCTCTTTAATCAGAAAGGCGATGGTAACAGTCAGGTGCTTTTTCAGTGGATCGTTAGTGGAATCATCCATTAGGAACCGCACGAACTGGTATGACATCCTAGTCATACCAAAATGGCGCTTCAGACGGATCCAGATGGATTGGGCAAACGGGCGTTCAAAGAAAACATGTGGAATTGTTTCATTTGACCCACAAGACAGGCATTCTGCAGATCCTACTACTCTCCAAAGATGTAGCCGTTGGAGAGTATAGAACCCATGGTGCAATAAACGCCATTGATGGTTGAAGACGGTCCTTTCGAAGGCGAGGCATTTAATGTTCTTCAAAGCCGCTGCCCATTGATGATCAGGAAACAGACGGAAAACATCCGCGACTGCACACTGACCCGATCTCAGAAAAAAACATGAAAGACGTAAATTTCCCCAATCTTGTGGGTCAAGTTGTCGCAGATCGGTAGAAAAGTTCTCAAGTCCATGAAAAAATGCTTGTAGAAGTCCGGTAAACGAAAACCAATTATCACTGGCAATGAAGAAGGTACAGGTAGCCTATTTACTCTGAAGAAGAAGCGGAGATGTAAGAAGACAAAAGTCGCCCATATCGGAGGTGGAAAAAGGAAAACTCGAATCAGGGCGGCCATCTTGGCTGCGTTGAGATACTAATGGAGATCTGGAAGATCCAATCCCCCTCTTTCGAAGGGGATGAAAAAAAGATCAGCTCTAAGCGGATGACGACAGTCCATAGTACCCACACGCAGTCCACAATCGCACTGCGCACTTTACGAAGATCTCGCTGACTTAACCACTCAGGGCCCATGAAGCATTGAAAATTTTCGTAACTCTGCTTTCATTTAAGCGCTTCTGTCCATTGCTTTTTTTGGTGTTCAAAGTTTCTCCAAGCAGGGCACATCAGTTATAACCGTACTCTGTAGAAGTTAATGGTTATAGAGCTTCCGCAATTTTCCATTGTTTTAAGAAGCTAGGCAAGTCAGATCACGCTAGGCACTGCATAGGTCGCAAAGGCCAGAATTCGGCACCTGTCGTGATCAGAATTCCCTAACATGTACAGTTATTTTATTTATACCAATGCTACCCAATGTTAAGGTAAGCTCATGTAAAGCATTCACTTTAGTTTATCGATTATTTATTTAAAATGTTTGCAGAATTCACTGATTTCAGCAGTACTGTGTCATTAAATTCTGGCTCAATTCAATACCAACTCCATTGAAGCTGAAAGTGAAAGTAAAGTGCTAGAAACTTTAGCTTCATCTATATACGAGTCATCTATATATACAATGATGCCAGTATTTCGCGCGGGAATACAATGTCTTATTTTCTACAGCGTCTGCCAAAAAAATGTGATGAATCCGGGAATTATATATAGTAGCCGGTGATTATGTATAATAACCATTTTGTGTGGTAAATTTGATAAAATTCGCAAGCTCTCTTGTTGCGTAACAAATGCGATTATTGTTCTTGTGTTTTCTCAGAATCGGACAGTTGCGCCATCTACAGCCAGGATTTTAAAAGTGGGCGACTATTTTGAAGGGGATTGAGAAAAACAGGGGGCTTGGTTTTTTTTTGGGGGGGGGGGGTAATCTTAAAAGTGTGGGCGTAATCTTAAAAGTTTGGCAGAAAAAATTTTTTCTCCCCCTCCTTCTCTACGCTTCTCTCTCTTGCTATCCTTGTTCTATTTTCCACTTATATTATATTTCTTTATTTATCTTAAATTACTTACCGATGTTGTTTTTGGTTCTTCAATTTTTTTCTCCGGCGATGGGATTCGATCATGGGATAGTTGGATGTTTTGGTTAGCAATCAACGTCTTTACCACTAGCTCTCAACTCGCTGAGAGCAAATGGTGTTAATTAAACTTAAAAGCATTTCAACAATGTGATTACAAATTTTCCCGTCAGTTGGCGCACACAGCCGATAAATGAAAAGAATTTTCAAAAATGGACGGAATTTGGGAGTGTGAATGGCAATCTTATGTGTAGAAGCCTGTGTGTGGGGGAAGCTGGGAGCACTCAAACTCTAAAAAGTCCGCACCAACCAGAAGAAAAAATTTAAACTTTAATTTTTTGATCATGTTGTGTTTTGTAGTGCATTTTAGTTTTTTGTCCTAAGGGAAGGCCTGCAAAATTGTTGATGGTGGGGGCATCAGCCTCTCTTCAAGAGGGTGGGGCGGATTAGGTCAAGCGTGTGGCGTCCGGGAAGTGAAACTCCGAAAAAACAGTTTAGATATTTCCGTAATATGCCAGTTTGCGGGCTGCATTAAAATGCTACATGAACCTCAGTCGGGTTCGATGTGATCCCTAAAAAATTAATTACTATGATTCAAAAAATGAAACCTGAATAAAATTTTTTATTCCTCATAAATGGCAAAGAATGCTGAAGTGGTGTTAGCAAAGTCGACTGGAATTTCCAATCTGGGAAATAACTGTTTATGCTTAGAATAAGCAAAAATTTATGTTTAATGCATGATTTGCCTGCAGCAGCGAGAAAATTGGTTGTGATATTATGATATGGATGTTGTAGTTAGGTTAATCAAGTTAAGTGATTCGCATTTCAAAACATGGTGCTCGCAGCGAATGATTACAACAAAACGCGAACCATTAGTCAACCGTATCCGGCTGGACGGGAGTAAACCTGTAAGCAAAGAGCATGGTGTGTGTCTATTTAGTATGGAGGGTAGGTTAGATTAGGTATGGGTTTGGTTTGTATAGGTTTGGTTAAGTCAGGTTATGTTAGGTTGAGGTTAGGTTGGGTTTTGGTTAGATTAGGGTTAGGTTTAGGTTGGGTTTAGGATAGGTTCAGATTAGGTTAGATTAGCTTTGGATTAGGTTATGTTTAGGTTAGGTTAGATTAGTTTGTTATGTTAGGTTATGTTATGGTGTGTTGGGTTAGTTTAGATTAAGGTTTGGTTTGGGTTTAGTGTATGCTCAGATTAGTTTAGGTTAGGTTTATAGTAAGTTATGTTTAGGTAAGTTTAGGTTTAAATTATGTTTAGGTAAGTTTAGGTTAGATTAAGTTGTGTTGGTTTAGGTTAGATTAAGTTGTGTTGGTTTAAAGTTGTGTTAGGTTTAGGTTGTAGTAAGTTTGGGTTAAGTTAGGTTATGTTTGATTAGGTATGTGAGGTAAGGTTTTTTGTTCGGTTTGTTAAGTTAGACTGGTTAGGTTTTAATTAGGTTAGGTTTATGTAAGATTAGGTTTAGATCAGGCTAGGTTAGTTAGGATTGGTTAGGTTGGGTTAGGATTGGTTAGGTTGGGTTAGGATTCATATTCAGACACCTGTTGTAGCGACGCTTATGATAAAAGTTCGGTTAAGTTTAGGTAAGATCAGGTTTTAGTTGTGGTAATTTTTTTTATGTTTGTATTAAGTTAGGTTTAGATAAGATTTGGTTAATGATTTTAAATACATCATGATATTCTTAATAAGATGATGGTTACTGCGAGTGATTTCTAAAAAACACGAAACATTAGTTATGAATTTTAACAGGTCCATTCAAATTTTGCAATTTTTCTATTGTCTAATTTAAGTCTCTTTTGATCTGTAATGAAATAAAATAGTTAGTCATTCTTTTTGAATTTGAGGTCATGTACAATTTCCAGTCTTCTGTTTGAATGTGTTTTCAACGGCGGATGTGTTGCAATCTCTTCACCTGTAATGGACGAGTTTTGTATGGGTCTATTACTCACAGGATATACAGTCGCGGTGAATTTTGCAATAAGCAGATTCAGATATTAATTTTTTATAGACTGCGAGTTTTCATTCGTTCTGTCCAATGCGTTGAAGAATCTTTGGTTGTTTGAAGTTATGTTAGCAAGTGAAGTGATACCAGTCATTTTGTGAAGCGTTAGCTATTTATTCTGCTTGCTGTTGTCATCTAATTTGACTTAATATAAGAAACAAGTATATTTTTGATTCTTTTTATTAATAAGGAATTACGCGTGAAATGTGTAATTTTGTTTTTCCCATCACGGCAATTTTTTTATGGATGGTCTTATTTTTATATTGCAGTTTTACTTTATGTGGTGTTTGGAAAGTGAAGATTAACCAGCTATGTTAGTTTTTGGAGAAAAGAAAACGCAAGAGTGGCAATTGGATTTGTTGTACCGCATATGAGTTTGCGAATTGCGTTTTCAAGGAACTATTTATTAAAAAAGCCAACTACATTTGGGAATTTTTTAAAATCACCGGTAAAAATAATAAACTGAAGGTTACTTATCAAACTTTCCATTGTAAACGGTGATTATGAATAATAACCGGTTATTATATATATTCCCCTTTTCTTCATATTTACCGTAACATGTACACACTTTATGAGATATCATCAATATTTTTTTTCCGTAACAGCAAAATCGAAAGCTTACGCCCCAGTATTATTACATGTACTGAATGAAGACGATCCAGATAAAAGAATACCACAATTGCCACCTAGACATAGGAGATTACCGACAAGAGTTTGCTAGGAAATGGATAGGAGCAACTTTTGGCCGTGTTCAAAAATATCTCAACGAATATGATAATC
Organism: Rhysida immarginata; assembly: GCA_023313115.1. Taxonomy (NCBI): domain Eukaryota; kingdom Metazoa; phylum Arthropoda; class Chilopoda; order Scolopendromorpha; family Scolopendridae; genus Rhysida; species Rhysida immarginata. Next base: position 1,073,204 of record JAHWFO010076042.1, on the reverse strand, counting down.
ACTTTGAACAGCTGTCGTAATTGTAAAAGTCAACGAGGACTTATATTCATCGCTTGATGCCTGTATGAATTTAGTGTTACAACTTTTATACAGGGTGTAAATGGACGACGTTTCACTAATTTAAGGATATGTAGAGGATGATGTGGTGAACATTTTTATTAATAAACCCATAGTCCCAAACGAAAATCGACGGAGCCACAGCTTCTTTGATGTCCTGGTTTGTCAAGCATTGAACTAGGCACGTTTACTACGATGTCCCCTGTCATTGCATCTTGTAGGCCTTATGCAGACTGTCAGCTCGCAGGCTATTTTCAAATAGTACCGTCCGGATGCACAGCACGTTCTCCAATCACATAATCTTGCATATGAGGTTGGTACGAAATCCCGTTGTTAGTTTGGAACATTCCGTAAGGGTGAAGGTTTTTTGCGCTCTACGTTTTGTGCTGTATGAGTTCAGGAATGGACTTTACTGTGAGGCAGGAAACAGAGAGAACTTTCGTACCCAATTACGTACCGAACTGTTACTGGACTGTCCCATTTCAGATCGCCTCAAATTATCTCAGTGTACACTGTGACACCTAATCAATCATACAACGGTCGCTGGACGGTTCCATTGGAAATACGTTCGCGCGTTAGGTTTCACGCTCGAAATTCCAATGCAGTGACAACACAGTAATTCAGACAGCCATTTCACGGCTTGACGCAAAACAGAGCATCAAACATGCTGTGGCTCCGTCGCTTTTCGTTTGGGACTATGGGTTTATTAATAAAAAATGTTCACCACATCATCCTCTACATGTCCTTAAATTTGTGAAACGTCGTCCATTTACACCCTGTATAGTTTTTTCTTTTGCTGAAGTGTGTATACATTTTTTTGGCGGACTCTGTAAACAGGCTGTTCACGAATAACATGTACAAACATGGGAGGTTGATAGAGGAATCAAATCTAACCAACATTTCCCTTTCTCATTTTTTTCTCGGAGGCATTGTTTTTGAGATAAATGTTAAAATCCTAACTGCAAGAAACAGTTGTTTTGATTCTGTGGGGACACTCAAACTCACTGGTATACGAGACATCAGTGGGATCCGATGCAGTTGGTAGCCAGAATCGCCGTAGCTGCGAACCAGATTCGCGAAGAACCAGGAACTTTTGAACGTGTACGTCAGTCCATGCGGCGACGTTGTGAAGCATGCACTCATGCCAGAGGAAGTCAATTTGAACACTTATTGTAAAACATTGCATAAAAAATAAACCATTTAGGAATGATATAACCAAGTACCGAAAGATTAAACTAAACCATTCGCGGAACCATATTTTTAAACCGCCCAATGTTAGCATAAGTAAGTTTCTAAATCTTACCATCTTAATGGGACCATAAAGATACCATTAAACCACGTACCTTTAAACCAATTTCGACTATCACTAATTTTACATTATATTCATACATGACACATCATTCCAAGTTGTTTGATATATTACATGCCATATCTTATCATTGAAAATTTTTGAGGGTGTCATAAGGGTACCATTAGAGCACGTGCCATTGTTTCGATTACAACCATTTTCAACCATTGATACATTTCTTGAACCATATGTATCAATTGACGAAAATAGTAATTTATATCCGCTTCTATCTCGTCATTACGATTTGTTTGATACAGTGGGTTCCAAAAATGCCCAAATGATTGGACACCTGCAACATTTTTTTCCAATGATTTTGAAATAAATAATCTTGTTGTTCTATAAAATTGCATGGGTGATACCATGTGTTTTAACTTTCGTATGAGGGGTGCTAGATTCCATTTTTATTCTAAGAATTAAAACGATTGAGTGCTTTTAGAGAAGGGAGCGATGTGGGCAATTGTGTAATTTGCCTTTCAACTATGCATTTTCAGGTATGCATTACTGTAATTCTTTGCAGATTTCAACCAAAATAATACAAAACATTCATTTTGTGATGTTGTGTCTTTAGCAAACTATTTTAATAAAATTGCTGTTCATTGCCAATTATGCGTCTTATCTCCACCAACATTCACAACAGCATCCTTTCACTTCTTGACAAGGGTTATTCTTCTCGCAAAATTGCCCTGCAGGTTGGTGTAGGTCATTCAACAGTAGACAACGTTCGCAAGAAATATCGATGTAATGATCAGATCCCTGCTCCAGGCCGGTCATCCGCACAAACTATCACATTCTGACCACCGTCATCTGGCTCGCCTTATCACCACTGAAAAGGTCGGCAATGCGGCTCAGGCAACTAGAGAACTTCGCAACATCACAAGCAAAGATGTCAGTGTCCAAGCAGTACGTAGATCACTCAAGCAATCTGGAATGAAGGCCATTGTCAAGTAGAAAAAACCTCATTTGACGACAAAACACATGAAGGCTCGATTGGAGTTTGCACGTAAGCATCAAAGTTGGGCTAATGAAGACTGGAAACGAGTTATCTGGTCGGACGAGACCAAAATCAACCGTCTGGGCTTTGATGGATGCGAATATACATGGATTCATCATCGTCAGCAACGATCCCAACAGCATTACAAGGGGACGGTAAAATTTGGAGGTGGCAGTATTATGATTTGGGGCTGCATGACTTCTAAAGGTATCGGTTACGTAGCAAGACTAGATGGCCGAATGGGTGCACAGAGTTATGTCAACATCCTGCAGGGACATCTCCTCTCCAGTCTGAAATACTATAAGATGAAGATAAAAGACGTGGTGTTTCAGCAGGATAACGATCCAAAGCATACGTCTAAGCTCGCACAATCTTGGCTCAAAAACCATCATATTGAGACATTAGATTGGCTGGCGCAATCTCCTGATCTCAATCCGATTGAACATTTATGGAGTGAATTGAAAAGACGTCTTGCATTGTGAATTGAACAGCCAAAAAGCATGCACGAACTTTGGGTTCGTATTCAAGAAGAATGGGAAAAAATTCCAGTTGAATGCTGCTTGAACCTGATTGAGAGTATGCCCAAACGCATCTCGTCTGTTATAAAATCCAAAGTTGGTAACATAAAATAATAAAAAATAAATTGTACTAAAAATTCTTAACTCAGAATTAAAGTTACAAAATTGCCTACTTGGTGGTATTCCTTTTGACATGCTCTAGCTCTTTATTCCATTGGGTAGAAACTTTATCTACACCTTGTTAGAAAGAGATTAGACGTATCATTTACAATGTAATAGATGGGAACCATTTGAATACCTATTAAAAAGTTCTGGTCCCATAACCACAGACTTTCCAAACATTTGGGCATTTTTGGAATCCACTGTATATTACTTAATATATCTCTCCATTGAAAATTACTAGGTGGGGTCGTGAATGTATCATTTGTGCACGTGATATTGAACCAATTTAGATAACATTTATGAATGGTTCGTGCCATGTACCATATTCATCGACTGACGAAAATAGTAATAAATAATCGCTTCTATCTCGTCATTACGATTTGTTTGATATATTACTTAATATATCTTCCCATTGAAAATTACTAGGCGGGAAAATAGAGGTACTATTTGTGTACGTGCCAATGAACCGATTTACATAATATTTGTGATTTGTTCGTGCCATGAACCATATTCATCGACTGCCGAAAACAGATTTTGAAAATCTTTCATAGCCTCGGAGGAGTTAGAGTTACAGACAGACCTCCACACTGATAGCATAAAGCACCTTTCGGTACTTAAGAAGTCACATTATTGTACCGTATGCAATGTGTTTTTGTTCTTTTTATTACATGATTGACCATGATTTTGACGTGTTCCAGAAGCACGGTTGAGTGGCATATTACTTTTATGCGACGTCTAAACTTTTTATCTCAAAAACAATGCCCCAGAGAAAAAAATAAAAGAGGGAAATATTACTTAGATTTGATCCCTCTATCATCCCACCCCCAAGTTTGTATACATTATTCGACAACAACCTGTATACATATATATGAAAAACTATATTTTCTCCGAGCGACGCCGGGTGCTTCAGCTAGTATTATATATTTCCCAAGCACTGTTTTATAGAAAACCACAGATAAAATATATTTTTGCAAAGCTATAATCAAACAAAAACTATCCCTCATAACAGACCAGACATTACACAAAAGATAAGCAAAACAAAGTGAACTACATCATTGATATTTTCATCCCCAGTACACATAATCTACACTTGACATACACTAAAATAAAATCACTAAATATGTAGAACTTGCATATGAAATAAAACGCCTTTGGGAAGTTACCAGAGTACACATTGCTCCCATCGTTTTCTCTGATAATGGGGTTATTTCACACACAAAGGCCTCTTCAACAAAACAAAACCTTACAGAGAGCGACAATCCTAAACACTTTTCACTGAATGAGGAAATTTCTATAGTAAAACCGAGGCAAACGAGAGACAGGCCAGGGCACTCAAAAATCACATGATCATCGGGGGTCCGGGCAACAATCCATCTTTCATTGTTTCCAACAAATGAAAAAATACAGATTGTTAAAATCCAAGATGGAGACAATGAAGGATGAATTGTTGGCTGGACCCCGATGATCATGTGACTTTTGAGTGCCCTGGCCTGTCTCTCGTTGGCCTCGAGTAAAACTCCATCTAACCTCCCCCTAACTGCGATTGGTCGGCCTTCTCACCCTGCCTATGATTACATTGTTACTTGGTTTCCTGGACAATCCACAACATAGATTGTTAAAAAACACCAATAAAAATAAACCTTTAACGTATTAAGACGAACAGGATTAAAAATAATAATTTTGGACACTTAAAAGAACTCCCAAAAATGTTCTCTTCTATCCCCCCCATGTTGCACCAGCAACATCGTCGGCTATTTTTTGTGTGGCGAGCCTGATCTAATTGCAGTTCAGAAGTTTAAAAGGTGAATTTTTGTTTTAATAGAAATAAAGTTTAAATAGCTCATTATTATGTTTTATTAAATATGCATTTAGGGACCATAAAAATATGTGAATTGTATTTCTTTATAAAGAAAACAAAAGAACTAATTGCTCATAGCGCTTGCAGCACGATGTCGCGTTGTGATTAGGCTTCGACCAATCGCAGTTAGGAAGAGGATAGAGAGAGTTTCACTATACACCAGACATTAATATTTTCACGAGTGCGTAATATTTTCTCTTCTCTGCATTTGAGCCCCTTAGGCTTGGCCCTTTCTTGAATCCGCCTATGGGATTTGGCATCCGGACTTATTCCGAGTTTAGTTTTTTCAAAACAACAATAATAACATAAGAATATGTGATTTGCAGGAAATGCCATATCACAAATGAAACCATCCAACATATTATAACAGGTTGCAGACAAACAATTTACATAATCAGGTAGCCAACATCTTACAACAACATCTAGCTAAAGAACTCAAACTCAGCTAACTAAAAATTATATTTGACAGAGTTTGTAATAAACCACGGTCCATAGATATTCATGGTCATCGAGCTCCATTGTTAAAATGAAGCTAAAGTTTCTAGCTCCTGGTAGGGCAGGAACTCTATTGAAAAGTAGCGCTGCATGTACAATCTGCCCAACTGCGCCTGCAGCGCCACCCCATCGGCATACAGAAACTTTACTTTCGTATTCAGTTTCAATGAAAATCTCTATCGCAGGTTGTGGTCGGGAATAGTGCGATCTATGCGGCACCTGGCGCGATCTGTTTTCCTTAGTTTCTCGAAACAATGGAAAATGGCCGAAGCTCGATGACCATGAATATCTATAGACCGTGTAATAAACTAATAAGACTGTCCTTCATAACAGACCAAATATCATACTCGTAGATAAACTAAACTTAATAATTGATATTCCCATCTCCAATACACACAACTTACAAAAGACAAAATATACAGATCTTGCGCATGAAATAAAACGGCTGTGGGAAACCAACAGAGTACATAACCTAACCTAACCTAACCTAACCTAACCTAACCTAACCTAACCTAACCGTACCATTGTTGCTGTCGTTCTTTCTGCCACTGGGATTTTCCACGCACACTTAAAAAAAGCCTCACGACATTAATGTAAACCGATACATAAAGAAAACGGTACAGAAATCCACAATCCTGAACACTTGTCACATAGTACGGGAATTCCTACACTCAGATAGTAATATTTTCACGATCATATAAGTCTTCCCATCCCTTCATTTGCGCCCCTTGGGCTTAAACCTCTCTTGGGTCCGCTTGTGTGAGCTAGCTTCCGAATTTGATCCGAGTTTGATTTTTCCAAAACAACACATAATAATAAATTGCATTTTGAAACATCCTCTTTAATGTGTAGAATACTTTTACAGAAGAAAGAGCACTGTCGAAATGTTCATCGCTACTCTATGACTCAGAGTAACTGAATTTAAGAATGTGACTCAATTAACAATCACTGCATCTGAAACGTTTTTCTATAAAAAGACAAATCCTCTTAAAATTAGCTCGAAGAGAACAGTATTACAAGGGAATATTTAAAATAATAATTATTGCTTCGATTTTTTTCAATAATAAATTCTTTATTTTATGATATATGAAAAGTAAAATATAAAATGGAAAATATTTTGCAGTCTACATTTTTTAAGCGAGTTCTAAAATTTTGACACCGGTGTTGTAGTCTTCAGAATAGGCGAAAGAAGCGTTAAATATATAAGGATTTCATGTTTTAGAGTAAAAATAAATTTAAGGAGAACATTATATCAATGTTTAAGTGAAATGAATGAATTAAAAAAAAAAATTAAGCCGACTTAATAATGAAATTATTTATGGGGCCATCTTGGTGCTAAACCGCATCCAATGAAAACTTTGTTTTTATAAATCACGGAAATATCGATGAACATAATAAAAAAATAAGTTCTGATCGTTTTGCTGTTGCATTACCTCAGGAGAACTCCGAACAATGCGATATACAAGTTGAATGAATTAAAAAAAAAATTAAATCGACTTAACAATGAAATTAATATGGGACCATCTTGGTGCTAAACCGAATCCAATGAAAAAGATTTTTTTTAAATCGGTTTATAAATGACGGAAATATCGATGAACATACAAAAAAAAAATACATACAGACGAACATAGAACCTCCTCCTTTTTGAAGTCTGCTAAAAAACAAGAGAAACGGTAGATCAAAGTTCTTTTTCTCATAATTCCATAGTAGATATATTTGCATTTACTCAAGCACATATTCTTGTATCCTCTACTTGGGCTTTAATAATCAAACCAGCAACTGTTCACTTCATACGACTTTGTAAGTTCAATTTCATTACATCTTTAGATTTTAAATATCTTCAACTTTGTTAAGTGTTGTGTCCGAAGGGAAACAAGAGGTAAACTTCTATTGTTCTTGTTAAATTTCATTTTTTAATGAGTTAATAATAAGCACGAACCATGATGATTTATCTCTTGCTATTGCTTCACTATAGTGAAGAAGGAGGGTGGGCACAATCCAATTAAATTTTTAACAAGGCGGAGTGAACCGACTTACAGTCAACTTTTCAGAAATTCGCTCTCGAACCAAGTGGATTATTTATTTAAGGTTCGTTTTTATTTTTCTTTCGTTGCTCCAGTTGCGCATGTGTAGTCGTGGCGTAGTATTGAACCGAGTGACGTAGCCTAACTTGATTGGTGAGACCCCTCTATAAAGGAAGACCGAGGAAGTCGAAGAGAACGACAGAAGTCGTTGACGTTGTTGGAGAGCTACGGCGGTGTCATTTAAACAAGTGTTCGTGTGTGCGTGTGTTTATTCGTTATTCAGTCAGCACAACAACGGCTACGGCCAGGCGACCCTCCGACATGACGCTGGACGTGATGGACGCCGTCCGGGGAACCTGCGGGGTCCGTGTGCCTACGCTGGCTCTGCCCCGTTCGGCGCCCGATCTCACCTCGGACACCCTGCCCGAGATACAGATGCCGTCGTCGACGTCGCCGAGTCCCAAAACCCGTAAGGCCGTGCTCTTCCATCAGACGAAACGGTCGCCGACGGGACTCCTCCACCCGCATCACGGTCGCTCCCAGTCGGTGAGGGCCGTCAAGCGACCCAATCGGCTCGAGCTGCCTGAATTTCGATCACGTGTGAGCAGCATGCCATTGGAGAGCGCCCGATACAACCCTCGTCTTCTCATCGAAGACGAAGAATTTTACCGGCTGCGCAGCTTTACCATCACGGCTAAGGGCGTCGTTAATCGCGGTGACTCGTTCCGGTCGAGGCGATCGAGGAGCAACAACAGCGTGGCATCGTCGACGAGTAGACAGAGCACCGGCGACCAGCCGAGAGACCCGAGCAACCACTCCCGGGCCAGCAGCGCACCTTCGTCGCAGGACGGGGAAGAGGTTGCCGCCGCCGCCGATATTGCTGCCACTGGCGTCACCCGCAACCGCGTGGTGATGCTGGGAGCGAGCGGCGTCGGAAAAACAGCTCTCACCTCGCAATTCATGACATCGGAGTACATGAACGCCTACGACGCTTCTCTAGGTAGGTCGATAGTAATCAAGCTCATCTGTTCTCCTCCCCTCCCCTTGTTTCCTCCTACTATAATGGAAGAACCCACTCATCCTCGACATGTGAGGCTTTCGTTAGATGTCTCATCCTCACCATATCTTGATCGAGATGCACATGTTTTTAAACCCTTTTAAACTGCCCCGCTTCTTGTTATTGTAACGTTTAAATCTCGATTAAGCGATTTCCGACCTGCAACTGTTAAATTGATTCGAATACCTGCGAGATATGCAGATAGAGAACATTAAAATTTTAAAGTACTTAATACCACTAAATTGTTTGTACAAGGGTACGTGTGTCTATATAAGAGAGAGAGAGAGAGAGAGAGAGACAAATTGTCAATATTACACATAAAAGAATCTTGATTTTTCAGTTCATTAATAGAAATTGTATACTATGGTTAGCATATTCTGGGAGGAAAATATCAATAAGTGAATATGAAAGATTATATTTTACCAACGGAAAGATAAGAATTCATGACTAGATGTCAAATGTAACTTTCTCCTATGAAACAGAAAAGGATATTTAATTCGTGTATATTAATTTTTAAATCACTATTAGTCCATGCATGTTATAAACACGTTTTTATATAGTTCATTCAAATATGCTATCAGTTTTTTGTTTTTAGTAATTTTTTACGTATAGCGTAATCTCGTATTATTTTGAAGTAATTTTAAAGAATTAATTGATTCTACGAAGTAAAATGTCGAACTTTGACTCCAAATTAGTTCTCTTAAGAACAGTTAGGCTATGCAAAATTGTAATTCTGATTTAAAAAGGACCTCTATTTCTATCAGATCTATTTTTCTCTTGAAATGAATTCTGATCGAATACATTTCAGGCTAATCCAGCCTTTGCCAGTCCGATACGTCCATTAATCTGGCGCTTTGAAGCTGAATTTCATTGAAAACTTGGCGTTATATTAGTTTAGGTTTTACAACAAATATGGCTTAAGGTTAAAATCGTTGAATTTAATTAAAGTGATAATAGAAGTTGTGTGGAAACGATTACTATGACATTATTGGAAGGCACTCTTATGCTGTACCTCAAAGCAAAGAAAGCAACATAACAAACGTTTTTTCAAAAAACAGATGATCATTACTGGATTCTAAATATATGCACGTCGCTTTTTTAATACGTTTAAAACGTACTGTATTTCCATTTTAAATTGTTTATTCATTAAGGATATAAATTTACCTTACCTCGCTTTTAAATATTAAAAATCTCTTTCATGTAAGTTCGATTAATAGAACGCGTACTGTATTGCAGGTGTCATGTGAATAAATGAAAAAGGAAGAAACTTTCTTTGTAACAAAATTATATTGTTTATGGTCAGCAAACCTGTTTCGGTCTTGTAGTCATCATGAATGCTGTATCATCAGTCTACAGATAATTAAAGGTTGAAGATTACAATTATTATATAAGACAGTAAGGTTATTAATTATTTAATTATTGATAAAGGAATATAAGAAATGTAGGGTGAATGGAAATCACTTAATTTTTATTTTTTTAGATGGAGAGTAGGATTTTTTTTGAATGGTTGAATGCTATAGTCATTTCATATAAATTATAACAACATGAATCCAATTCTGTATATAAACTGCGTAAAATAATAATTTAGCGATCCTTTCCAGTAATCCGGCAATCTCCATAATCTGATATTGCTCCAATGTATGCCGAATTACTGAGCTTACACTTTAACAAGCAATGCAAAAAAATCAACCTATACTATGCTGGACCACTAAGCTGATACATTGATTTTCTGAACAGAGAAAAGGCATATAATGCGCATGTAACCTCATAACTCATGTAGTACGGAAAAAATATTTGAGCCGTGTCCTTCAATTTGTTTTTATACAATGTAATGAAAAAGAAGTCACTAAACTCATTTTTTAGGATTTATAACCCAAGTATTTACAGCCTATGTTCAGCGGCTTTCATGGCACACGGCGTCATCCTTTAAGAATTAAGAGTTCGTTAATCGAAGATCTATTCTAATGAGCTTATAATTTAAAATCTGAAAGTAAATAAATTTTAAGTTCATTTAGATATACCGTATTTTACGGCACGTAAGACATGCCCCTATTCCACCATATAATATACAGGGTGTTCTCTAATAACGTGTACAAACTTGGGGGGTGGGGTGATAGAGGGATCAAATCTAAGCAACATTTTCCTGTTTCATTTATTTTCTCTGAGGGATTGTTTTTCAGATAAAAATGTTGGACGTCGCGTAGACGTAATATGCCATTCATCCCGTGCTTCTGGGACACGTCAAAATCATGGTCAATCATGTAATAAAAAGAACAAAAACACATTGCATACAGTACAATAATGTGACTTGTTTTTTATGAAACATACAAATGTTTTACAATAAGTGTTCAAATTGACTCCCTCTGGCATGATGGCATGCTTCATAACTTCGTCGCATGGACTGACGTACACGTTCAAAAGTTCCTCGTTCTTCGAGAATCTGGTCCAGAGCTACGGCGATTCTGGCTACCAGCTCTTCATCGGATCCCACTGGTGTCTCATATACCAATGTCGTTAAGTGAGAATTTCAACATTTTTTATCTCAAAAAAATGATCCAGAGAAAAAAAATGAAAGAGGGAAATGTTGCTTAGATTTAATCCCACTATCACCCCCAAGTTTGTACGCGAAATTCGTGAACACCCTGTATAAGTAAAAAAGCATCTAGTTTATTTAAAGCATCCCGAGAACGAATGATGATGGATGAGGGCGTTATTATAATTTCATGAATCTTTTAAAGATAAAAGATGTTGGTACTAGAGGAAAATTCGCCAAGAAACTGTGTACACAACGATCAATAGAGCGATGAGAAGAAACTACAAATCTACAATAATCATTTTTAATGCCTTAGATGTACATTTCGGGGGCTATGCTCCCTTCATCAGTAAGTATTTAGCAGACAGAGAACTCGGTATTTATAATAAAACTGTAACATAAATAAACCAATACCAAAAATTAAACAATCAAAAACCAATTACAAGAAGCTTAACATGAGACAAATCGGCCTCGGTGGCTCAGTGGTTTGCGTGATCGCCTCTGATGCCCGAGTACGCGGGTTCGATCCTGGCCGAGGACGACGAGGATTTTTCAGGGGGAAATCCTGAGATCACGCACTTCCTTCGGAAGAGAAGTAAAGCCGTTGGTCCCGTGTAGTCGTTTGCCGGCTGCACGTTAAAGAACCCTTGCGAGGCAAAATTTGCGGCCCCTATAACGCCGTCCTGAAATGACCATAGCAGTTGAAAAGGACGTTAATACCAAACAAACCAAACCTAACATGAGACAAAAGCAACCAATCATAACCGACAAGAACCCAGGCCGGACTTTTTCGCTTTTTAACAGCTTCGCTCGATTGATAAAAGATGTTCTCTCTATAAATAATAAGATAAAACCAGCATGGCAGGACATTAATAGATAGCAACATGTATACACTGAGTGGCCAGATTTTTATGACCACCTGACGTTTGTAGGCAAATTAGCTAAGATTTCGCGCTGAAGTTGCTAGAGAGCCAGACCCTTATAAATATAGAAACAGGTTGTTTACCACGACAGTAGAAATGATTTGTTTCTGGAGATTTAAATATCGCAATTTAACAGCCTTTAAACGTGGGATGATTGTTGGCGTTCGAAGCCATGAAGCGAGTATCAGAAAAACAGCTGCATTCTTTAAATGTTCAAGATCAGCCGTTGTTAAAGTGTTTAAACACTGGACTGTCAGCCAGAAAACGTGGGTTTGAACGTGCTAGTTGTGACTGTCAGCGACTAATCAATGTTCTGGCAAAACTGAGACTGGTAAGACTGGTACAAGACAGCAGAAGAGTAACAGTGCATCTGATTACTGAAGATCTTAATCAGGGATCTTCTCAAATGATCTCTAAACCCAGTGTTCGCCGTATGGAATATGGAAGCCGAAGGCCTGATCAAAAACCTTTACTGTCTACAGTAACAAAATAAAACGTACATGAACTCAAAGATTGGACAGTCGAGCATTGGAAAAAACTCATATGGTCCGATGACTCACGTTTCTAGTTGCATCGTGCAGATGGCAGAGTGAGAATTTGGCAGAAAAAGCATGAAAGCATGGACTTCATAAGCTGGTGGGGGGAGTTATTGTTTGGAGCATGTTTTCTTAGTATGCTTTGGGCCCTTTAATTCATGTGGAACCACGTCCGAATTGTACTCTATACTCTTAACGAGTAAATTGTACTCCCAATACAGATTCCAAGTATATAATAATAATAATAATAATAATAATAATAATAATAATAATAAAATTTTAATTAAACAGTTACATTTTTGTTGACGACAAAATGTAGGTTAGCCATTTTTGCTGTTACCTGTAGTAGAAAGCCGTATGGGGGCAATTCATTGGCCTATTGGAGTTCGCAATTTGACATATAAGATGCAGGTTGATTTTCCGAGCCTTTTTCTTGCACATGATTCCACCTCACATGGCGTAAAATACGGTAAATGCTACATATGCATCTCTATTAATACATGTATAGATCATTTTCTTTTAAAAGTAGCGGAAAATTCTCTTTTTTTCCATATGAGTTTTTTCCCTTTTTGAATAAAGTAAAATTTAATATTCTCCTGATGATCCAATTAAATTTCTAAATGATCTAATAAATAACCTTACTTGTTTAAACAACATTAATATTTCATTGCGATCTGCCATAAATTTCATGACTTAAAAACTTTATCCCCCTCCCCATCATTCGATCATTCTCAGCAGAGTGGCTGGACTAATCAATAAAACTCTTTTATATTTATTCATTCTCTTGTAATTGTTTTACTGTATTTACATATCGTGAAATATGTATTGTCATGGAATGCTTTATCACATCAATATTCTTTCTGAACTTCCTCTTAAACCAGCGTGTATCACTTAAGTTCTACAGGGAAGCTGATCTAGTAATAGCGAAATCGATATTTTTGAAGCTCTTTACATTTCATGCTTTTGTATTTTTAATTTTAAAAAAGCTTTAAGTTTTTACATTGCTGCATTGATACTTAGAAAATTTTCATAACTTCTTTCATTATTAAATCGTCAACATCTCTACATTTTCAGTTAATAGAAGTATACAGGCTAGCTCTCTAAAAACAACTGCGATTTATCAGCATAAGCCCTCATAATAAATTTCATCAGTTTGCATTTTAGAAATAAATGAAGTTAGAACGTAATCCATTTCATACAATAAGAGAAATTTAGATATTAAATTTCAATTTATTTTCGAATTGGAAAACAATGTCAATTACAAGCAAATGTTGCCATTTTAAATTGGTGTATACGTAAAGTTATAAGATGAAGACAAACACAACTCTAAACTGGACATCGAGAAGGAAGACCTTATGGAGGAAGTAGAAATAGACCACCAGTGGAAAACCAGTAGATATTATGTAGTAAGAGGAAGCTATCGAGCTGAAGACAAGATTACATTATTGGTTTTCGATTAACGAGGGACAGGGCAGAGAAAAAATGGAGAGAGTAAGAGGGAAGGCGGCGGGAAATTCAATCGAAGGAACCGGAACGCATCCATTTGTTTCCATAGAGTGGAAGACATCATTGAATAGAATTTAATCTGGGGGTCGAGCCTTCCCCGAAGGAAGTAACGTTGTAATGAGCGCTCAGATTCGAACCTGAAACCCTTTTGGTTTCCCAACTCGCATTCTCCTTGACCATTAACTGTTTCAACATCTCATTTCCGATTGAACGTGAAAACAATTTCCTTAGAAGGAACAGGGAACGAGAGTGAGTCCGTCCGTTCATTCGTGCTCCCCGACAACTCAGCGAAGTCAGCGCCTTGAAAGTGAATGGCTTCGTTATGGTGACGGTCATTATGTGTAGATCGAATGATAGCGGAATAACGGAACTGTATACGAAAAAACAGTTTCTTTCCATAACCAATCCCATCTTGATCTTTGACCTTTCTTTTAATGGCCTAACACATAACAACAATTACTCGCAAATTATGTATAAAACAGTGGTCCAGAACTCCGAGAGTTCGAAGAAATTCATTTTCCCCCCGCTATATTTCCGTTTTAGATTTTATTTTCTAATGCATGAAATATATTTTAAATTGAACATTGATTACTTTAATTTGAATAAGTTACTGAAACTGTTAATGCAAAATTGAACCTAGAACATATATGAGTTGTAAATGATTATATCGATTTATTTGAGCATAAATTACTTACGTTGAAAGGAAATTTAATAAACTGCTGTTATTGCTCTAACAGCATTCATATCATTAGTAAACATTAGGCGGAAAATGTGAGTTTAATAGGCCATCTAGTAACTCAAAACAACGTCATCATATTTTAAGTCACGAATAGGAAATATAAATTATCAAATCATGATTTAAATTATAAATCAATAGGAATAGGAGTTTTAGCATATCTTTACACTTACAGTTTCGTATGCTTCCCTAAAGATTTATTTTCTTGCCAAATCTATTTTCACATCGGGAATGATGTTTTCGTATTAGTAAACATTTTTTTAAAAATAAAATTGTTCGTGGCGGATATTTCTTTACGATCTGCAATCTAATTTCTGTAAATGCCGAACACTAGAACGCATTTCAAATTTAATTAGGAAAGTTTTGGAAAAAAAAATCTGACATTTCAGCGAACTCAAAAAACCCAATAATGTCTCAACACATGAAAGTAGAATCGGCTACACAGATGGTATTTTAAAATTTTATAGTATTGTTGTTACCATCACACGTGAATCAAGAATAAAGCAGAAACAGGAGTTAGAAAGATTTAATATAATTATTATTAATATAATTATTAACAGGTATAATTTTATTTTAAAATCGTCTTCCCGGAAAGAGAAAAGAACGCTATAATATTATTATAGCATACATGTACAAGTATTACTACTATTTCAGTTGCTCGTCTGGCATTCGTTTAATAAGATAGGCTGTCATATACGAAGGGCACTCCGAAAATAATGCCTCCTATTTTATTTTGTAGACCTACTGCGTCACATGTGAATGTTAGGAGGCCAACGAGAAAGACAGGCCCTGGCACGGAAAACTCACCTGACCAAAAGTTAGGATGCCGATATGGGCATAAATTTTTGTGAGAGCGTATCGTATTTTTTATTTTATGAATTTATCGTATTAAATTTATTTGTATTCTTGGTACATAGGCAGGTATAATTGATATTTTTCATTCAGTGGTCATATGTAGAAGTTCAGATTAACATCCTAGAAAACCTAGAGGACTAAGAAAAACGTAAACTACGGCTTCCATGACGCGTCATAAATTATAATTATCGAGATTTCTGTCAGAAAATAATAGCGCTGTGGATGCAAGCAAATACAGTAATTATATAAACTACCAATTCCATTATAAATTTAAGCAGTGAGCTAGAATGTGTGTTTATTTAAAGATATATGTGTTACCGGCAAATTAAGGCACCCGTCATTGTATTGAATGTCTAGGCAATCTGTAGAATGCACTCTATAACAAAATCATCTCCACATGTGTTACGTATTCTGTAGATTAACGATTCTGTTTTAAGCAGTGTGTGAAACTTTGTCATGGATAATAATCGGTCGATTAGGACTCAAGAGGTATTAAAACATCTTTAGGCCACATCCCTGTTATCTGTGTGCAGCAATAGAAGACTCCCAACTTTTAATGAATTCCACTCATCCTGTAGCAGATGTAACACAACAATCTACGTGTTTAGGAACTTAAAAAGTTCATGTATAAAACAAAGTATTAAAATAGAACATCTTTTTGTGATAAGAAAATATTTTATGTAATTGAAAATGCAATTCAAGAAATAAATAGAAGACTAATATGATGCTGTGATCATCAAAATAGTTTCATTAATTTTAGGTTTCACTTCTTAATAATTTTTTTTCATTTATTGTTTTCTATTACATATATTTTTACGCAAATTTCTATTCATTAAGAAAGAGTAAGCTGTTATATTCGTGGTATGAACCAAAAGTAATGAGAGTGTGACCCGCTAGAGGTTCCACGCAGGTTGATGTATAGAAAGAGAATATTGAATGTCTCACACAGAAAGAAAAGTTGCATGTCTGGTCGTTTTCGCAATAATGAAAGAATAAATAAAAGGGTCTCGGACTAGCAAAATGGTAGTGTTGTGTTTAATGGAACCTACGCATTTCGAAATAAACGTCTTCATCGGGGTTAGGAACGACTACTCCGACAAAGAAGTGTATATCGAAACGCATAGGTTCCATTCCACACAACGCTACCATTTTGTTAGTCCGAGACCCTTTTATTTATTCTGTTAAAGAAAGCAGGTGTTCGAAGAATCGCAGTTGTGTTTTGCTTGTGCATCACGAATCAAATCCATGCTGAACGTTTTGTTTTTTTTTGGGTTTCTTTTTCCCTCAAAAGGCATTGTTCACAAAGAGTTTGTACATCAGGGACGCACTGTGAATTAAACTTCTTCTTTGACCGTTTGATAAAAAGAGTTTTGAGATT
Source organism: Rhysida immarginata (assembly GCA_023313115.1). Taxonomy (NCBI): domain Eukaryota; kingdom Metazoa; phylum Arthropoda; class Chilopoda; order Scolopendromorpha; family Scolopendridae; genus Rhysida; species Rhysida immarginata. The sequence goes on along the minus strand of JAHWFO010076042.1, from coordinate 1,056,227 downwards.
CGTTTCTCCATCATGACAACGCTCCCTGTCACACGTACTTGTGGTTATTGCAACTTCTTTACCATCGCAACTTTTTGACCAGAAAATTATTGCAACGCTTCCATACGCTCCCTATAGCCCCACCTAGCGCCGTGTAATTTATTTTTGTTTCCCAAACTCAAATCCCACCTCAAGGAGACTCATTTTGGGACCATTGAGAACGTGACGTGTTCTCAACAAACTTACAGAAACGGACTTCCAGCACTGATACGACAAGTGGAAAATTGTTGGAACCGTTGTTTTGTTTCACATGGATGTTACTTCAAAGGTGATAATTGCAAAAGTTTTAAATAAAAGTATTTTTAACAACCACTCTCATTAATTTTCGGACATATCTCGTATATCCGAAAAATGCCATAGATTCTATACAATTCCTAAGAATGTATAAAATCACTATTCAGAGTTAAATACACTTATTTTATATTTTGCCAGTGGTTCTCACTCTTTTCGAAGTCGCGGAAAAAAAAAAAGATTGGTGGAACCGCTAGCGTAGACAGAAATTCCTTTAGAAAGCATGCTATAAGAGTACGCAGCCTTTCCTCTTTTTTTTCTTACCTTTATTCCTTTTTTCAGATAAAAATCGCGCTACAAGATCTTTACAAGATTTGGTCAACCAAAATAAAGAAAAGTATTTTGAGCAAGATCTTTACAAGATTTGGTCAACACACAGTTACTTGGTTGTAACTTTCGACCCTGAAAAGAGGGGCTACAGCCAATACCTCCAAGAAAGAAAGCCTATGCACTGAAAATTCATACATTGTCACATGACCATAAGAACAGTGTTGCCAATTTGGCATTTTTTTAAAGGGCTTGTCCTTGTTTTCATTGTTTTGTGCATTGCTTAATGTTTATTAATAATGTCCAACAAAGTTCAAGCGCATGAAAAAAATGCATTATTGGTAGAAATACGATTAACAATGCTTTTTTATGATGATGTAATAATATTAATTTTCAGTGCACAGGCTTTCTTTTTAGGAGGTGTTGCTACAGCCCCCTGGATGAAACACGTGTAACAAACTCAAACCCTCGGAACACAGTCATGAATTAACATTAAAAATCGACTGTATAAATTTTACATATCTTTTAAACTGAAAAAGTGACCAATTTATGAAAAACTTATAAATTCTGCGAAACGCTTGTAACGTGTTCACAGAATACCGATTAAGAACCACTGTCAAAGGATAGCTAGCCATTCTAAACAGTGCCTTAACACTTCGTCGAAAGCATATACTACAAGAAGTTAATCTCCAAAGGAAGGTACAGGAAAGTATCAGAAGCCTGGGCCAAAAGAAAACTGGTCCTCTTAAATTGGGGTTAAAAATTGAGATTAAAATTGAGAGTTTAATATGAGGGATAAAGAACGGGTAAAAAATGGTATAAAATATATCCCGCTCTTTTTAATCTCCTTCCTTATTTACCTACTTTTTTACTCATTTTTATCACCCACTTTTTAATCCCTTTTTTATGAGAAAAGATTTTTTTTACGAGAAAAATCAACTTAAAAAAGATTTTCTCGAATGTAGTGCAATATTTTGAAAATCAAAAAGTAAGCTTCTTTGCTTTCTCATCATTTCCGATCGAATAGCATCACTTGCCATATTTTGCAATTTGAAAAATGTTAACAGATTTTAAGGTCACGTGATGTTAGACCCATCTATCATATGCTCGGACCAACCCCCATAATCCCGATCCCATTGCCCCGATATAAACTAAAAAAATAGGGAAATAAGATGTGTCCATATTAATATATGTACCAACATTCAACATTCTAATCAAAGGATAACAAAAGCATGAAGGAGACGGACATGGTAAAACCAATAAGCAATTCCATTCTTCCGCTATTTAAGAACTGTCTAAATAAAAATAAAGGACATGATTCAGCAAATTTTCCTCTAATCCTAACTCAGCAAACTCTCAATGTTATGCTCTATCGGCTCAGCCCACATAATAACAATGTGCCTTTTGCTTAATTTTCAATATCTCTTATTTAAATACAAGATTTTATCCGCGCGCAGTTTGCGTGGTAATTAGTTTCAAATTCAATTCATATTGTTGCAAAGCTCGCACATTCAAATTGTTTCGTGTGACAAACTCACATGGGCTCCTTTATTTATAGCTTGTGATTGATTGATGACATATATATGTACAGTAAAGATTTAAATAAAAATTGTTGCTCAGACAACAATGGTCAGGTGACTTTTCAGTTTCGGCGTGTGCTTCAAGCCAGCGCCAACAATGCTTAAACGCGCAACAACAATGCAAAACTGTTTCCTTGACGAACTCACAGGTTCTCCTTTATTTATAGTTTGGTAAAGAGTTGGGTTCAAGTTGAATTATTACTGAGCAGAAAAATATTTTCTTGAAACAGTATTATTTGCTTATTCTCTTGCTATTTTAAAATATAAAGCAATTGAAAATATTACAAACGAATTTATTCACAAATTTCGATAAATCTAAAACAAAATTATAAATATAATCCTTGTGAACTAAAATAAATATGAAATTTAATTACCAGAATACGTTTTAATATTACTGATAATAACTAAACCTAATAGAGCCACCTGCAGCTCCAGATCATACAACGCCACCCAATGTTAGTGCCTGAATCCGGTAGAGCACTAAAGGGTTTATTATATTATCTTACTTTTTAACATTGGTAAAAAACAGATTCTAGGAAATATTTTCTCCAACAGCTTGGCTATATGTGAATTATGAGCAGATGTAATATAAAAGGAGAGATAAAATTATACTTGTGCTTTTTATTTCCATATGTTAAAAGTGCGCTAGGAAAATTCAACAACATGAGTCATCAATATCTTAAATACGGAATGACTCATGTAGACTGTTTATCTGAATCAATAAAGGATTAGAAGAAATTAAATAAAAAAGCAAACTACTAAGATTTTCATATAAATTTATCAATTGTCTCTATTTAAAAAAACTGTTGTATTTGAAGCTTGTAAAATTGGTGTATGGAAACTTCACCTTATAATCGATAGCCATTTCATTAACTTGGAAAGATTGCATTTTAAGAAAAAAAAATATTGGATTTCAAGCTAAAGCAATATATTGCTAAAGCAAAAGTGCTTCATAAATTTTGTTATGTCACTCGAAATCAGTGATAAATCTCATTTAGTTTAATCCGATGTGTTACTAAAATGGTGCTTTTATTGTAATCATGTGAAAAAAATATTGCAAATTTAAAAATAACCTGAGTATCAACCAAATACGTTGAATTAATTTTGAGAAAGAGTTAAAGAGTAAACTTTTTAATATAGCACTTAAGAAAGTCGATGGCAATATTAAGATTACTTTATGACACTCCATCATCTATATGCAATTATGAAATTGCGATATTTAACTGATTTCTTTTTTTTTTTTCTTTTTTGTATTTTTTAACCAAGAATTTTTGGCACACATAGGATTTTTTTGTTAGAAAAAAATTACGTTTTTTCAGTTTTCTTTTCTTAATGGTAGCTGAAACGTTTTTGAATTGAACCTTATTTCAGAATTCATATTCCATAAACGAGAAATCGTCTCACAACGCCCGATAGGGCTGCGCCTTCCGCTGACAAATTTACGCTCTAGCGGCTGTTGTTATTCACACGCTGTTAAAGGTGGTTGGCTCCCTTTCTTGTATATTTATATATAATGCCTTTTTAGCGTTCGCTCCTGACAGTTGGTTTTTTCTTTCTAAGGAAAGTTGTAACAAAAAAAAAATCTCGCAAAAGATCGTGTGTAGTTTGTAGGAAGATCGAAGCGAGGCGCCACCACATTCAACCGACCGACACTGACGAGCGAGAAATCCATTTGGAGTAAATATTTGAATCTGTTGCGAAAATTGTTCTTCCTGCACGATGCTGTAGGGTTAAATTTTATTTTTTTATTTTTTAAAAAAGGGCATCGTTGATATCGTTACCATGGTTACCTAAATGGTAAACAAAGAAGAGGAGGCGTTTATCTCGTGTAATATATAAATAGGAGTGGGAGGAGGAGGGATGGATAATCAAGGGCGACTTCTCGTTTAAAATAGATTCGTCTGTCCCAACCAAATAAAATCATGAATTAATAATGTAAAGTAAAACCTTTTTTGAACTGCCAGTCGGAGTGTGTTCCTTTCTGTCGTTAATTTCATTTTCTATGCTTCCCTTAAACTGCATTTTTTCTCTCTACCAACAATAAAGGCTTTCCACTAGGAAGGCGCGCTCTTCTATTAAAGCAAATTGGCTTTAATGATCAATAATTACTAATTCTGACTCATCGCTCTATTTACTTTTCTAAAAGGAGACCTTCTATTTATATTTTAATGAATATATTTACATTTTTAATGCCGAATTAAATGCGGGGGTAGCTGTGCTATGTTTCTCATTTTCTTCGGCAATGAACTTTTACAAAAAATTAATCGACTTTTTTTGTTATAAAATGATGTACTAACAAAAGAAAACAACATATAATACGAGGATCACTACTTACTTAATGGCATGAAATGAACATATTTTAATTCATATTAACCCATGACCTTTATTTTGGTCTTTGTTAAGTGAGAATGCACGTACAATGTTACTTTGGAATGTGTTTATTATTATTGAAATTATTAGATTTAAAATAAGAATAAAATTATTAATTATACAGAAATTTTGTCAAGGACTTACACAAAATTTTTTTTCTATAAAACTTGATGATACAATATTTACAAATTCTCTTTTTTCTTGGCGATGGATCTGCTGATTTTTGCCATAACCTCAAGTTTCAAGAATCTGATAGCACAAATGATCTAAATAAAACAGAAAATACTTATTATAGGGTAAGAAAAGTTAAAATATCATTAAAGAACATTATATTGATCACGTTTTATTAAAAAACGTATAAATGAAGGAATGAGTTATACATTAGCAGACAAAGTAAGACTAGTGCTTTTGATGGTAATTTTTTATTTTATTTTAAAGAGAGGACCGATATGTACAGGCAACACATAAAGAAACATCAAAACCATTCATTGGAAACAGATTTTACAATCAGATCTCGAAATGAACTTTTGCAGTAAATCGAATTTTTTGCTTGGACCCATCTTCAAAGCATAATTCTCACTACGCAAGATGAACAAAAACAATAGGAACAAACCTCAGGAGGTGATTCCTGACCAGAAAAGGAACAAAAAATTTCATATGAAACATATGTCCGGGAATGGACGGTTTGTCTGTAATAGAGCAATTATACAGTGGCAGTAACTGTGTCAAAGTTACAAAAGATGTTCGAAGTGTCGTCATTGGGATGCAGTGCAAGTGATACCGGCTGCATTAACACACTACTCAAGTGTCTCCACATTAGGAACTAGCTCCGCATCCATACTCTTGGATGGCTAACTCAAGGCGAATTTGCCATTGAAAGCATCTACCTGAAATTGTAGGTCATCTGACACAACTAACCGACAATCTTGGAGGACGCAATACTTCTTCCAGATATTTAAATATGATGTGGAGAACATGGTAAAATATTAACTGGCAAAGTGTGTAAATTTTATGGCACAAGCAAGCTAACAAAAATACCGTATTTACCTGATTATAAGACGAGATTTTTTTCCAAAATTAGAGAGCAAAAAAAAAAAGGGTAATCGTTTTAGAATCTGATCTTTAGCCCTGAAAAGCGATGCGAATGGTTTCACTGCTAAGGCTTAAAAAAATAGTCAAACTGAATTACAAAATTTTTGATGAATTATAGTTATACATAAGTTCATTGTCACATTCAACTTGAACTTTATTGTATGAAGGTCGGTGAAAAGGTTTGAGACCAGGCAGGATTTTCCTTAAGAATCATTAAAACTTTGTGGATTTGTATTTTGTTGGACGTCCTTCACTTCACTAACATCAATGTCTTCGGCATGGATTTCACAAGAGCTTGAAGATTTTTGTGGAGTTATTTGGTCTCATGCGGTCTGTATAGTTTTTTCCAGATCGAAGACCCTGTTATACTATTTTCCATGAGCATAAACTACTCGAACAAGATAACCCCACAAATTTTAAATCGGGTTACGGTCAGGACTGCAGATAGGCCAATTCATTGATGTGATATTGTGAGATTTTAATCATTCCAAAGTAATGCTGCTTTGTATATTGATGCACTATCCTGCTGAAAAATTAATTCCGGATCATTTAATTGATCTCGAAGAGGAAGGAGGGGGGGGGTTCTAGAAATTTAGGCGTCGACTACTTAGGTCATTTTGCGCCTTTTACACAACTTATATCTGTACGCAGCCCGGGACAAACACAAACATCCATGCCTACGGTGGGATTCGAACCCACGGCCAAGCGGACTCGAGAACTAGAAAGCCTACGCTCTAGCCCTCTCGGCCACCTGGCCGGCCAGAGAGAAGGAGGAAGTTGCCCAAGATGATTGGTTTAGTTTGGTTTGTTTGGTATTAACGTCCTTTTCAACTGCCATGGTCATTTCAGGGCGGCGTTATAGGGGCCGCAAATTTTGCCTCGCAAGGGTTCTTTAACGTGCAGCCGGCAAACGACTACACGGGATAAACGGCTTTACTTCCTTTCCGAAGGAAGTGCGTGATCTCAGGATTTTCCCCCTGAAAAAAATCCTCGTCGTCCTCGGCCGGGGTCGAACCCGCGTCCTCAAGAGGGATCAGAGGCGATCACGCAACCACTGAGCCACCGAGGCCGATTGCTCCAGATGACCTGGTAGTCGGTTGCCTTCGTTCTTCGAGAACCAAATGCCATTTGGGACTTCTCTCGCTCGGTGAAAGCAGCCCGTGTCAAAACCGATCCACCGTCCTGCACACGCCTTGAAAGATATGCTGGTTCGTGACGCAAATCATGCCAGTAGTACTGAACAACGTCTAGGGGTCCAAATTAAACTTTTTTTCATAACTAAAGGCGACATGGCTCAAAAGTTGACTGTCACTGAAGTATCGCTTTGCAAAGTTCAGTTTGGCTTCTTTATGCTGGAAAGACAACTTAGGTCTGGACTTCATCTTTATTGCGCGTATGATGCTCTGATGCTGACAACACAATTCGGACTGTTCTTGGGTGAACCAGCAGCTGCAGTGATTTTGTTATTGAACTAGATGAGGCACCTGTAGCGTTGTTAGATTTGTTTTTTAGAAGTTAGCTATTGGTTTATTTCAGGTGAGCCACTCCGTTTAATATAAACATTTTGTTATTTTTCTTGTAAAGTTTGTTTGTTTTAGTTCACCCTGTATTTTAAACTTCCAGAATTCTTCTGTATTTTGCTATGAGAACTTTTGTCACGCCATCTTAAATTTGTTAAAATTACCTGACCCTTATATACTAGGTTTCTTCTTCTAGTCTGGCTATTAAGAACCGTATATAATTATTTAAAACAACTTAGAGAGATATCTGTTTTCGATTATTCCTTATACTTTATTACAGTATGCTTTATTTATATCTGAATTTGATTTACCTCTGGAGAAAGTGAACTTCTATTCAAATACAAGAAATAATACGTGATCGATTGCATCGATTTTTGTTTAGATCTGCTATGTGCTAAATAAACTTCATATGAATTTTTCTACTTATCAAAACGGAATTAATATTCATATCATTTTCTTATTATAAAAATAAATTCACTTTCACGTAATTGCGATATCATGCTGTCTCCGACGGTAATAAAGTCTCTCACTCATTACAAATTTTTCTGGAAACTTTTGTCTCACAATTTGCCACTGAGAAAATTGCACATTGTCCTTGGCCGATTCGAACAATGAAGCCGCTTATATCTGAGTCACCATACCTGGCTCTAACCGCAATCAATATATAAGAAAATAACTGAAATATAATACCTTTTATCCGTAGAGTTTTCATCTTTAATTATGTTTTCTTGAAAATCAATATAAATTCTCCGAATCTTTAATATCCCATCCCCCTTCAAATATTTTTAAGGCTTGAAGCAATGCAGTTATCATTCTTGAATCAAGTTTCTCAAAACATATTTTCTATACGGATGACCAGTAAATGCAGTACTCAGAAAAAATATAACGATATGAGGAGCTACCAATCTTCGCTACTTGTGAGGGTTTATGAGTGAAGTAGTGGTAACGTATATACAGAATGATTCTAAAGTCTCTGAGCTTCAAGTTTAAGACATATTTGCTGCAAAACAATAAAAGATATCCGAGTATTGCTGCTTATGGAAGTTGTCTGTGACCTTTGGAACGCGTTACACAGCATGAGAGTACCACGTGACAAGATGCTTGCGTGGGCAAGCAGTGACGTTATGAGAGCGCCCGCGGGCGAGCAGTGACGTTATGTCAGTCATGGTTCTCGCGCAAAAACTTCATACAGTAAAACTCTTGCGCGTAAAACTTATCTTTAAATTCTTAAAAATAAGCAGTAAGCAATATGTTTTTCCGAATACAAAGATCGAAGCTCTTGCACTACTCGAATTCTGTACGGCCGTATTTTCAGACGTTTAGTAACCCTCTGGCAGGCTGAATACGAGGCCGTTAACTCTTGAGACAACCACCGAAGTGACTTCCGCGGAGAGCGTTGCAAGGAAGCTCGAATTTCCTCCAGAAACGTGGTCGTCACCACGGCCCGTCGGGCACTTTTAGGCTTATTATACACGGAGCCTGCCTCGTAAAACCTGTATTGTTGTTTTACCTGGTACAGTATTTAAATCATATATACAGCTGTTTTCCCTGGTACAGTATAGGAGCATCAGAAAACTTCCATTGAAAACGCTGAATATAAAGTAGGTACAATTTTCCGCAAAACAAAGTTCTAAGAATGTGACTCTGATCTTGCATGAGAACGATGAACGACTAAACGTCACTGTTCGCCCGCGCCCGCTCATTGCACAGCTCATTCCTAAGGTCACATACAACTACCACAAGCAGCAATACTCGGATATCATACAAATATGGTTTTGCAGCAAATACGTCTTAACTTGGAGTTCGGGGACTTTCGAATCACCCTATACTTCATTAAATACAAAGTAGTTTCCAAAAATATAAAACTGTTTTCTCAACAATAAAAACAATAGAAATAAATTGGTATGGCGGAATGGTACATTCGCACAGGCCTACCACGAGATAATGATACGGAATCAAAAAAAAATTACGGCGCTGTGTTGGGACACGGCCGCTAGTTAAATCGTAGAATACGTCTTGAGGCCACATGGCGAATAAGAAAAAAACTTTGTGCAACACAATTTAAAAAAATTAATTTCTGATATAAAATGTTCACACAAGAAATGTACTTGCAATTCATCATAAATTGTTAACCAAACTTTATGGCATTCCCAGCTTACAAATCACTGGTCAATGATAAGAAGAGTATGTTAGAAATGGCAACAGACAAGAACCAATATTTCGCGCAGACATCGAATTTATAATACTGCCACCCAATGTAATTGGTGATTTGATGGGTTTGAAATCTAGATTAAAATGTTTCTTCATAAAGCTAAGAACGTATAAATTTAATGTAGCATCACATTGCTAATGCTAACTGTCATAATTGCAATATTAGTATCCATCTTCATATTGTCACTGACTGGTCTAGTTGCTGATGAATATTTCATTATCGCACGGAACAACAACATTTCCATATCAGATATCGACACTTTAGGATGAATATTATTATGACCACCCCATCAGTACTTCGTTGGGCCACCTTGTGCCTTCAATACTGCGGCGATACGCATTTACCCCACGAGATGTCGAAAGGTGATGCGAAGAATCTGACACCATGAATGCTGTTGTCTTGTGCATTCTGGCCACAATCCGCTTCAAACCTCTTCAGTCTCTATCAGCGAGCTTCGACTTTCGGGCGATGTTGTGCTCGGCAGATGATGTTTTTCCCTGCTTCTTATAGGCTGTCATAACAGTCTTTGCCTAATGAATAACACTGTCCTGTGTGTGAAATTTGTTGTTTTAGTACCACCTGTCTGATGGCTCTTTCAACTTTCTCCCACAAATGCTCAATTGGATTGAGATTTGGTCACCGGGGGGGGGCGCCCCCCCCACCTAAGCCAGGTTCGTCATCGTTCGTGGCGATCGCAACAATGTCGCCTTACTATCATTTATTTTCAATCGTCGAATCAACATAGGGGTTAAAGCATACATTCAGTAGCAAAAAAAAAATTGTGCAGCAAACAGAGCACAGGAATTGTTGTTCTTGAAACTATTCCTGCAAAATACGAATAGCGTGGCATGCCGCATTGTCACGTAGGAAGAAGCCAGCTCCATTGCAATACATCATCAACATGGTTGCATGAACTTGATAAGCAAAGATATATAGGTATGTTCTGATATTCAGACGTTTTTCTACACAAATTAAAAGACCCATATTATGCCAGGAAAATATGCCTCAAACCATGAGTGCCCCCACGAGCTTGAACGATTGTACTCATGCATGTGGGGTCCATGCTTTCATGCAGTTTCCGTCAAATTCTCGTTCTGCTATCTGCATGATGCAACTGAAAATGTGGTTCATCAGACCACATGACTTTATTCTGATGCTCAACTGTCCAATCCTTATGTTCCTCTGCGAATTGGAGACGTTTTATCTTGTTAACTGGCCTTAGACTCCCATATTATTACTATGCAGTGTATGGCGAATAGTGCGTTCAGAGATCATTTGAGAGAATTCCTGATAAAGATCTGCAGTAATTTGATGCACTGTTGCCCTTCTGTTGTCTTGTACCAGTCTTGCCACTCTCCTTTCTGCCCGAACATTGATGGCCCCACAACCGGCACGTTCAGATCCAGTTTTCCGGCAGATAGTCCAGTATGTAACAATTTAACAGCAGCTGCTCTTGAACATTTAACGAATGCAGCCGTTTTGCTGATATTAGCTCCATGGCCCCTAGCGCCAACAATCATCCAAGGCTGCTAAATCGCGTCGTTTACCTATAATCTTCTGAAACAAATAATTTCCAATGTCGTGGTAAACAACCTGCTTGCCTATTTACACTAGTCCGGCTCTTTAGCAACTTCAGCGCGAAATCATAGCTAATTTGCCTACAAACATTAGTTGGTCATAATAATATGACCACTCAGAGTAAACACTTCATAGTGTAGATCTCACTACACAATTGTACAAAGCTTTAACAATACAAATATCATTGATATCAGCGTCGACCAGTCGTCTATAGTTAGACCAGTCTGTCAGAATAGGTTCACATTCGTTAAAGAGTTACATTTCAAAAAATTGCAAAAACGGCTGCTCTCTTATAACTTATATTACCATATTTTTGAATAGTTTTAAATTTGTTCTACACAGCATGAAATCTTTCACACAGGACTGATGAAAGTGATGAAGCTAAGATCTCACACTTCTGTTACCTGGGTGCTTCAAGTCCTTCTCAAAACAAAACTTATCACAAACATTAGGCTACACGAATATCCAAATTCTTTGTTTATGAATATAGAAGGAAATATGAATTCCGTGTCCCAAACTGTCGCATATACAGGGTGAGGCATTTATCTTGAGACAACTGAATATCTCGGAAACTAAGCATTGTACGAAAAAATGTCCGAAATCAAAAGTGAATTATTTCGCGGGAGAAATTCATTAGTTAAAAAATTACCCCCCCCCCTTGTGAGGGGGACTGGGGGGAGGAGGTAACTTTGAAATCTTAAATAGGAACCCCTATTGTTAATGGTATATTCAGATTGTACATAATATTCGAGAAATGTTTTATTCTGGTGTTTTTTCAATTTATCCAACCGTTTAGGAGATAGAGGCCCAATGGGATAAAGTTTTGAACCCAATTTTATCGATGAAGACAAAGAGATAGAGAGTGGGTCTTACAGAATCCGAAGTCAGAATTTCAAAAATACAATATTTTTCAATACACACGCATTGACTCTGTGTCCATAGGACTGCTGTCCCCAAAAGTTTACTTGTGCATATCTTAGATACTATTAAATACTGAGGTTTAATTTTTAAGCTATATTATAAAGCGCAAAAAGATAAAACAAATGACACCTAAAACGTCGTGCTATCACAAAGGAAGTCGGAGCTAGACTAAATTATCTCCGCCAGAGAGCAGATTTTCTGACTCAACTTTGTACTTCGATTGCATCAGCCGATGACGTCAGCATGAAGTCGGTCAACGTGTAAAGCATGCTTTGTTTTTTATACTATTGAATGCAATATCATTCTTTTTTCTATCATTAATAGTTTTGACGTTATTAAGGTTTTCGTGATCAACACTTTTCGTGATATTCACGATTTAAGCGTGGCATCCCAGTATCGAAACGTAAGACTTATTCTACGTCAAAAAGAAAATTGTTTTTTTCATTAAGAGGAAGCCCTTCATGCCGTATATATTGTGTTTGGAGCTTTGAAATGAATGTTTCTGCCATTTCTTCATTTTTTCAAAAAAAAAATTAATTTCTTTAAAAAGGCTTAGCCCATTTCCATAAAAAATGGTCAATGTATAGTTTAAGAACCCCACTGTCTGAATTTCTAAAAAATATAAAAAAAAAATTAAAAAAATATAAAAAAATTGACGGCGGGGGGGTCTTGGGGGAGGGGATAGTAAATAACTCCAAAACGGTTTATCACAGTCAAACAAGTCATTTACAAAAAAAATTCGTCTTAATGTGAGGAGAATGTACATGTCGAGTTTATTGAGTTTCGTTCGCTCGTTTGAACGCTACAGCCATCTTTTAATTTTTAGAAAATAATTAATATCTCGAAGAAGGCTTACCCAATTAACATAAAATATACGCCAGGGCACAATTTAAGGAACCCTCTAAGTAGATATAATTTTTATTTGGTTCGGCTATTTGTCGTTTCAGAGGAGTTAGCTGCACAAAATTGGTCACATACGTACATACATACAAACGTACAAACGGAAATTTTTTTATTCAAAATTTCAACATATCTTTACGAATCATGAATTTTTAAGTCGATTTCAGCAAAAAAAAAATTTCAGTTTCTGAAACGAAAACAAAGGCCTTCACTCTTAGAGAGTGGTAGGCCAATAAAAAATTAATCATCTATGTAAACTCATGTTTGTAAAAAATTGCAACACCATGAAGGAATGACGCGATTGAGCTGCAATTTTCAGCCAATGCAAGTTAGAGTGTGTTATGCAAATGATTAAAATTTCAGAGTCACCACGCATACGTGGGCTGACCAGCGCCCTCTGAACTGCTGCTGAAATAGTATAAATAGAAGACTGTAGGGGGACGTTGAAAATAGTCTATGGTTATCTGCTAGTGGTAACCTTAGATGAGACGTAATGGTGCCTCTTCGACGAAAGAGGGCGACATTTCAGCAACTTACGCAGTTTGAACGAGGTGGGGGGGAGGGAATCATCGGCCTTCGTGAAGGAGGATTTACCTATCGTGCAATAGCAGCTCGTGTGCAGCGTAACAGCAGCACAGTGATGCGAGTTTGGAAGCAGTGGACGACGAGAACCGGACAACTCGGAAATCCGGGAGTGGACGCCGAAAGGTGACTTCAACGCGCGATGATAGACACCTGGTTCTCTTTCTCTAGACAGTCGGCAGCACATTGGTCCACTGCTACAGCTGTATCCCTGTTTGCTACGTCAATTCGAGCAAGAACTCCTTTATACAGGATCCCCCTGATGCAATACCATCGACGAATCCCGCTTTAATCCGTGGTACCTTTATGACTTCATTCGTGTTAGACGCTATGCCGGTGAACGCTACCGGGGTGCATTATCGGGGTGCATTATCGAAAGTCATATGGATGAACACCCGGAATTATGGTCTGGGGTGCGATTGCGTATCATGGACGATCTCAGCTGCTACGAATTGTGGATAATCTTAACAGCAGTCGGTACATGAGTGAAGTGCTGTAGCCCGAACTCGTTCCTTTCCTTCAAGGCATTCCTGGAGCGATCTTTCAACAGGATAATGCCCGCCCACATATTGCAAGGTATGTTAAAGACTTTTGTTTCAGCAGAAGACGGTATGTTGAAGACTTTTTTTCCTTGGCCTGTTTATTCGCCGGATATGTCGGCTACTGAACATATGCGAGATTTCGTTGGTCGGCCTCTCGCTAGTGATCCTCGTCCTACAGGTTCTACAGATGAACTTTGGGCACGCATACAAACAATATGGAATGCTCTTCCCCAGGCAGACATTGCATCGCATGGTGGCTACACCAAATACTGATTTCGGACACTTAGTATTGTTTTTTGCTTTGAAACTCTAATCATTTATTTGTTTAATTATACACAATGCAAGTCGTTTCATTACATTTCATTCGGATGATTCATTCATGGTGCTGCAATATTTACAAACATGAGTTTTTATATTCACGCGAATTAAGTAAATTACTGAAGCTTAGAACCGAATAAGTGGACTCGAAAAAAAAATTATGATACTAAAATTACAATAAAGTGTCTCCTCGGCTAACGTCAAAAATTAAATTAAACAGTACTTGACAATAAATTCCCGGTATTTAATTCGCGCGGATAAACATCTATACTAATATTCTAAATGTGAAAGTATGTTTGTTTGTTTGTCCTTCTTTCACGTCGAAACGGAGCGAAGGATTGATGTGGTTTTCTGTATGGAGATAGTCGAAGGACTCGAGAGTGACATAGGCTACTATTTTGCTGCGGGAAGATATCTCTTTCCCACGGGAAAACACCGCTTTCCTAAGTCCTGTTGAAATTCCCTGCTTTTGCTTTATTATAATTCCCCTCAACAGATAACGCGGGCGAGCGAAGCCACGGGTAGCAACTAGAGATAAATTTTTAATAGAGATAGTTGTTTTATCTTTTTTTGGGACTTGTAATCTGGTCTCAACCTATTGGTATTTCATTGCAAAGAGGTTTATTTACCTGGGCAGTTCGTTAAAACTTTCTGCTGTGTTCCGCATGTTTCCAAATTTCTAAGAACCTCTGAGGTAAAACACAAGTAGTTGCAATATTTCCAAACAAGCTGAGATGTGACACTCTGGAACTTGATCTCGACTCCCTATCAATTGCGAGAAATTCTCATTAACAAGCAATTGGCGTGAAATGGAAGGTCGACATGCAATGCTATAATCTTGTTTTTCTACTTGTGCTCCGCGATTAACAACTGGAGAGGCGAAGCAAGAGCCACGCTCATAAATTGTTACCGTGCCATGTTCAGGAGCGACGGACCAACTGCCGTAAACTGTATGAACGATACCTGGCGGATGAAAAGTGGAAATACTAGATGAGGGATATGTTTATTTAAGCGACTGCAACAAGAGCCAAGCCATTTTTTACCGTCCAAGGGGTTCCGAGGACTTCAGAAATTGGTACTGTGAAACAAGGAAACATTTCAAATAATAATAATAATAATAATAATAATAATTTTCAAAAGGTTTCATGATATTGGCGCGATACACTACAACGGCACTTTAACTTTACACAGAGTTGAATCAAAGGCTAAAGTCATTGCCATATACTATCAGACTAACGTTCTAACCCCCTTATTTACCCGTGACATCCCCGATTTGTACGATACAGAAGTAAACAAGGTATGGCTGCACCAAGACAAGGCGTAGAGTCACATCGCCGCGTCAACGCGCCTGTTCCTGGAATGCATGCAAAAAAATACCGGAATCCGCTCCATTCCATTTAGCAACATACCCGTCTAGTCGCCAGACGTATCACCTATGGATTTTTGTGGTTTTGACCTACTTAAACGGGCCCTCGGAAAGAGACGACCGCGAAAACTGGAAAGACCTTAGAAAGCGTGTCAACATGAGTGGTTATGAACTGATCTTGGAGTTCTGCATTCCAGACTCCTGCAGTGGAAATTGCAATACAGGCCAAGAGCAGCGATGCATGGCTACCAGATTGAACACACTTGATGGTAGCGAAAGGAGTTTTCAACCTTTTCTGTCCCTCTGTAATACAATGATAAATAACAAAAAAATCCATTGTACATGGTTATCTTTTACATATGTTCTGATTTTAATGAGAATGAAACGTAGGGGAGGGGGAGAACCCTAAACTTTTCATCTTCCACTTGGAAAAATTATTCTTCTTAAAAATGAGTCTTTGAAATATGATCCGGTATCTCATATTCCATTTTTCTTTGTTGTCTGAGGTTATTACTTCTTTTACAAGTTTTGAAAAAATTAATTTTATAAATTTACCAATTATGCGTGAAGAACATTATCTTTAAAAATAAATACAAAATGAGTAAAAATAAGTTACATTTTTCACTGGGTTCTCCGGGATTTGTAATAGTATCATTAGAAAATATTTTTTTCCAAAATTTAAAAACATTCAGGGAAGTTCCAGTTTGATACAATAAACTACGGGCTGTAAGATCGATTTCAACGTTTCCGAGTATTTCTGAAGTTGTTTCTTTATCGTCAGAAGTCAAGATTTACTGATAGTGAATAGTACACACAGCAAATAGGATTAAAGTATAATCGAACAATTTATTGAAAATCGTTTCTACAATAGATAAAAGCTGCGGTGTTTAACTCGTTGCCGAGTTGCTTTTCGTCGTCGTCGCGGCCTCCGCATAGTCCTCGCCTGTGCTGAATAATACATCGATGGAAAATCGAGGATCGATTCATCGATCGAATTGTTTTTTATCGTTTTCAGCCAGACATTTCGCACCTTTAGCATTTCTATTATATATCGTGCTTGAGAAATGACGTGATTTATGAACGGGTTCCTCAAAAACCAAACCTTTCAAAAATCAATGTTGTCAATCAAGTGTTAAAAGGCGAAAGAACCGTGTGGAGAATGAAAGCATTGCGCACTGCCAAGAGAGAGAGAATGATATAAAGAAGGATAAAGCGGTGATTATTTACGAAATGAGATGATTTATAATAATGATAATAAATACTGTTTATTACGGTTATTTCTAAAACAAAGAGGAGGGGTTGAGTCAAACATAAAGTGAAATATCGCGTGACAAACCCGATATAAATACGAATCAACATTTGTCAGATGTTTTGTATCACACATAATCGCTATGTTTTCACTTCTAATAAAGCAAAAATATTATAAATTTTCCAATGAATATGTGTTTTATTAAAAAATTAAAATGTCAACTCATTTTGGGACACGCTTTATTAAAAAAAATTAAAAATAGGCGATGAATTGATAGCTGTATTTTGTAATGACTCCCATTTTCTATATTGGAATGATTTACATGGATCTTGCTTAGATTTTTGCTCTGTTCTTTAAGGCGCGTTCGCACTAGCCAAAAGAAACTAGTTCTATCAGAGGTACTAGTTTTATCAGTGAAGTGCGAACAAAACTGGGTGTAAGAAGAACTAGTTCTTTCGGCTCTGGAACTGGGGTTTCCAACCCCAGTTTCTCAAACTGGATCTGGGGCTGGAGAGTGCTTGTTCATGCAAAGACTTCTGGGTAGTTTTCCCATAAGTCTTCACGAATAGCGATACAATCACGGATTAAAAATACACAATGGCTACCGAACAACAGTGTTCTCAATCTCAAACAAATCAAGAAAAGTGGAAAGATGGCGAAACAAAAAGCGCCATCTTTAAATGACGATGAAGAAGGATTAATCATTCCAGGGCACGCTCTTTGTTGTGTCTGGAACTGGATTTCCACCTCTAAACAGGTTTTCCAGTGCGAACAGGAGGATGATAAAACTAGTGTTCAATTAGAACTGGTTCACCTGGAACCAGAAAAGAAACTAGTTACAAATAGAACTAGTTTCGTAGTGCGAACGAAGTCTTACATCCGAAATGAAGAACTACAGAGGTCGTTAGGGATCTATGAAAACGATTTTCACATGCGCCTGCCGATAGTAGGGCGATACCATGAAGCTGTGCTTCCGGGATAAGGGGCACTTATATAACAACTACATATCTTCCTGCGCTGTTCAAAGTATCAGATTGTGCATGATGTGCCGAAAATCGCTCCGTTTGGGAAGGGTACATAACGCAAAATATAGTTATCCCGCAATTATAAAGGCCTGCAAGGAGCGTGGATTTTCTTTGTCGAAGACGGGGCTATACAAGATACTAAAGTGTAAATGTTTACTAGAACTGAAGCCATTCCAGCAGGGGAAAAACAGCTCAATCCCCGACTCTCTATTAGTCGTACACCAGAGGTGGTCCGTAAAGTCCGAGCTCTCGTCACCGGACTTAATCATGCAACGCAGAAACCATTGCAAACAAGGTAGGGACATCTGTTTACACGGTAAACAGTATTATGAACCGGGACTTACACCTGCAAAAGCGTAAGAAGAGCCACGTTCGCAAACTGTTACCACGCCGTGTCAGTGAACGGCGCACCAACTCCCGGAAGCTCTATGAGCGCCATCTAGCTGGTGAAAAATGGAAATACATCGTGACATTGGACGAAGCATTCATTTTTCTCAGTGACTGCAAAAAACCCCGAGCAATATTTTACCATCCGCGAGACTCTAAGGACTTCGAAAAACGGCACACGGAATGTAAAGAAACTTTTCCACGAGGCTTCATGATTGTTGCCGGTTATGGGTACAACGGTAAACTGACACTGCACAAGGTAGATAGAAAGACCAAAATTAACTCGGCCTACTATCAGGTTAACGTTCTAGCACCTATTTTCACCCGCAATATCCCAGCTCTGTACGGGGCAGACGCAAACCTGGTGTGGATCCACCAGGATAAGGCATCAAGCCATACATCAGCATCGACGCGACAGTTTCTTCAACGCATGGAGCGAGAAACGGGAATCCATTCCAAACCCTTTCAGGAGATACCAGTGAAGTCCCCAGACGCCTCACCTATGGACTTTTGTGCCTTTGGGTTATTGAAAAGAGCCGTGGTAAACCGACGTCCGCGTACATTAGACAAACTTTGGAAAGTCTGTCAGAAGGAGGGGTTGGGCATTGATGTGGGTGTACTACGTTCAAGCCTTCTTCAAAGTAGGGCGATAGTCCAGATGCAGGGGCTATCACATTGAGCACAATTTCTGGTGGCGGAAAGGATTCTCAGCTGGTCTCGGACGTGATTAGTTCGTTTTCATAGATCCCTAAGGATCTCTGTAGCAACAATGAAAAGTTTTCATAGCTTAGCCATGACATTTACAATTTCTTTAAAAGTGAAACTTAAAGAAATGTCAGATAATCGCCATTTTATCTGAAAAAGAAATTCTTATTTTCTATCATGCCTCTCGTGGCATTCATCGTCTACAGCGTAGACACTAAACTGTTGATATAACATTCACAAAGCCTAAGGCCTGAGCTCCAGAATTTGTTGCGGTAAAATTTTATTAAATATGCCTCTTCCCAAAGGACGTTAAAAAAAATGGAAATTTAATTATTTTTATTTTTTCCCTCTTGGAATTAATGCATCAACGCGAAGAAAGGATTTAATTAAGAAGTTGTAATGAAAAAGTGAAATTAAATTTTTTCTACGTAAAAACTTGGAAAAAATTTTTAATTTCACGATTTTGCTCTCCATCTTTCAATTGACATTGACTCTTCACTTCTTTATAGAGATATTCAGGGGGAAAAGTTGATTTAAATATTAAAACTGTTTGAATTTCAACAAAATAAAAACAAAAAATTTTTGTAAGTGAATCCCCTAACAATCGAGAGCTATAAAACTATTCGTAATTGGCAGCTGAAATTTTCACAGCGAATTCCGCATAAAGGACACTTAATAACATTAGGAAGAGAAAATCTCATTAATACCTGGAGGGGAAGAATACTATTTTTTCTTAAAAAAATCCTCAACAACGAGAATTGTTTTTTACTCTCATTAATTAAATTTACCTAGTTTACGAAGAGTTCTACCTAATACCATTTAAGTGAGGTGCACGCTACCCAGGAAAAGAAAATTTTCCTGAATTTATTCACTTTAATAATTATTTTTCCATTAACTTCTACCTCGCGCAGTATTTTCCTCCCAAACATTTTTAGCACAGAAATCCTCGATAGAAATTATAATTTTTAAATTAAAGTCCATTCTTGAATGACAATATTAAAGCTTTATGGATCTTATTATTTTGTTGATTTAATATTTCTTTAAAAGTAAATAAAGTTTGTTAAAATGTAACAGAATAACTCTACAGTTTTTAATTATTTCAGTTCATTCTTAACAGTAACGCCACTGTAAAGTAAACACACACAATGTACAATATACAAATGAAAGTAACACTGCTATCGGATGAACACTTTAACCACAGGGAGGATAGTATAGAATGAATGTGAAACACCCTCCATAGATTTCTATATTATAAACTTCCGCATATTAAGAGGGTCAGTTACAAGTCATGGCAACTATGTTTTTTTGCAGGCAAATGTGTTGTTATACAAATATTTCATAATAAACATATAGAAATATACAATATACTTAACTAATAATGACTGCTATATGGATTACTCAGAAAGTATTGTATACTGAACAAATAAAAATAATTCATCTGTCTTATTAATGCTGAGAACAATAGTCTGCGCGCACCTTAAGAACACATTAAGAACATTCGAAGTAATCTCCAAGGCAGTCAACCGTTTGCTGCCAACGATGAGGAAGGCGAAGAATACCGCCAGCTGTACCATTGTCCAATCTGGTAATCTCACGTTGGAAAAGCTGCTATCCACCTTGCAGCAGTTCTGTAGGGGAGAGAACTATCTACAACAGTTTTTACGAATTGTACATGACATTCCCTCGCGTTTTGACCGCAAAGCGCTGCTATTCTTACGTATGCACTTTGTTCTAGCCGACTCACATCCATATTTGAGAACAGTTAAAAACCAACCGACGTTCGCGCATCCCTTCCTCTTCCGTGCGTGAACAACTATACCATCTACCGAGGAACAACTATATACCAAAATATTTAGAGGTAAGATATTAGGTTGGAAAGAAAGTTCCCGCACAATCACTCTAAATACGAATCCGTGAGATGGAAAATATACGAGCACATGCAATGACGTCTAATCGAATGTAAGCACATGCAATGGCGTCTAATCGAATCGTGCACTGTTGGAAACATTATCCACACTTTGAAAGATGGCACAGCAAGTGGCTGTGACCGTATGGATGCCTGTACGACGCTCCTGTCCAAGAAGCGTCGTTTTGATTGGCTGAACAAAGTGGTCACTGCAGATGAGAAAAGGTGTCTACACTCGAATGTTTCACACAAGAGGAACTGGATAGACAAGGGGGCAGCTGCATCATCGCAGGGAAAGGCCGTTCTGCATAAAAGAAAGTCATTTTTGTGTCTGGTGAGATGTGAGGGGGGTGATTCACTGGAAAATCAGTCAGACCATCAACTGGTGTAATCAATCAGACCATCAACGCCCACGTATATTGTGAACAAATCTACCGTATGGCAGACGCAATTGCAGAAAAACGTCTTGAAATGACTGATGTCATTTTTCTTCACGACAACGTGCGACCACACATTGCAAACGTGACCAGTCAAATACTTCTGGAGCTGGAGTGGGAAGTTCGCCCTCACCCACTATACTCCCCCGACCTTGCGCTTACAGATTAGCACTTTTTGATGTGGACTGATGCGGACCTCACAACTGAGAAGTTGGCTTCTTCGACGGCAAACCAGCTATGGTTTACCACACAGGTATCCATGATCTACCCCATTATTGACAACAGGTGTTCGACAATAAGGGTGAATACATTTCAGATCGGTATGTGATTCGCCGCGTTGTTTCCGCATATTTCGTCATTAATAAACATTGTGCGGAACTTTCTTTCCTATACATTCACATTTTTTTTCAATTCAATTTAATAACAGAAATATTATTCTAAACCTTTAATCACACTGTCCAATAACAAAAAAATTACTGAACAGAGAAGCACCGTTTCTAAGGTAATTTTTTTGCGTAGATTACAAAAATGACGCTCATTTTTGCCTATAAGGTCTCAATTTTTCGTAAATCGTGATTGAAATTTTTATATTTTTATGTAAATTTGACACTTACACGTAAGTTTCAAAATTACTTAATATATTTTAAATATATATATATATATATATATACATATATATTTTATTTTCAGCTACATATAATACTTAAATAAATGAAAATGCCTAGAGGAACTTGTAAAAACAATCCAGATAATTTTTGTTATATTTGTGGATGTGTAACAACAAAGGTTTATAAGAGAAAAATATCAAATTACGTCAAAAAACTTTATAATCTGTAATTCGAAATTGAAGTGGGAGATCAAATTAATTAAGTGAAACTATAGTGTTTGGTCTAAAATGCCTTAATTTACAGAAATTATAAAATTTTAGTATGCGATTTACCAAAAATTGAGACCCGATAGAGAAAATTGGTTTGCAGATTCGGAATCAGCGCACCTAAATTACCAAAAGTCAACTACTCTTCGCCTAGTAATTTTTTGAAAGTTAAAAATTGTTGGACAGTGTTATTGAGCTCAAGTTTCAACTTCTTAAACTTCAAAATGTCATTTTTTTCCTAATGTCATGAGAGTATGTTCATCATCTCTAAAGGTTACTGAAATTTCTTAATAAATGCTTGTTTGCTAAAAAGAATTAAGCTTTACATTTTACTACGATATTACTGTATCAACTTGCTCAACATGAGGCACACTGAGAAATTTTCACATAATCGAATAAGAAATTTTTTACAGACAACAGATTTCATATATGAAAATGACTACTGGCTAATTAAAAAAAACAATAAACTGTTATTTCAAAGTCTTTTTAAATTTCTAAAGTTTTACAATAAATTAGAAAAATTAAAACTGAAAAACATATCAACTATCCGTCGTCTCCCCTACTGAACTTTCAGAAGAAATAAAAATTGTATTATCTACAATAATGATCAGAGACAGTTAAATGTTATTTATAAGTTAGTAGCATGTGTTTTGTTACTCACTTGCTACGTTTAATTGTAATGAACTTTATATTAGATGTAAAGCCACAGCTATTTCTATCAGATTGTAAGCTCTCAATGCGCATTCTTAGTGGTGAGAGGAGCATGACAGATATAAATTCTGGAATTTTTACTTGTCATTTTCGTATATTAAACTTCTGTAAATTCATGAGAGGGAATAACAATAGAAAATTTAGAATATAATAACTGGTCATCTTTGAAGGTGAGAATAAAATTTAATGATGTTGAAACAACAAGAAAAGGAAATTTCAAAAACTTTTCTGTCTACGTAAAGAGCTAAAGTAAAGCAAACAGTATTATGAAACATTTACATATCGAGTTCTAACAACGATACTGTAATTGTAATATCATTTATTTATATTTAAGAACTGCTCGCGAGAAACTAACTTGATATACGTTCATCTCTGGGATATAGAATTGCATGCATTATAAATTGGCTCCCATGTAGGAAAAATTAATTTGTATGGGTAGAAGTTTATTTCATGAGTTTTCGGTGTGTAATGAGCAGAGTGCACCTTTAATATAGCAAAACAGCTCTATTAAGGGAGTGGAGCGAATGACGTCACAGCTCCTTGTCTTCCTTTCTTCGACACCGCCTTTTCTCGTCCCGTATTCCCAACGAAATGGAATTTAGTTTCATTACGTTTTACTGTCGCGCAAACTGTTTACGGAGATGACCTACGACTTTCTGTCCACGCTTTTGTCACGTGACGCAATTCGGGTGACAAACCTAATTTCGCTCGCGTAACCTAACACGTCTTTACCCGATGATATTTATTACCAGGCGTCGACTACGATAGATTAAACCATCCGAGAGGACAAAGGATTAAGAACCATGGAGTCTTGGAGTCTCCCCTAACTTAAAAATAAAAAAGAAAGAAGGAGCTGAGTTTATTTTTTCGTGTAACACGCGTGTAGATCTCTGTTTGCCTTTCTCACGTTTCTCTAGTTTTTCCTGTCTTCATTACGACTGGAAACACCGACTGAAGCGATCGATGATTGGTGCGCTCTTCCATGAAAAAGGAAAATTCTGTTATCTCATCATCTTGTCAACGAATAATTTGCAGCAGAGTTCGACTTTAGCGTTTTCTTTTCAACCCCCCACCCATTAATCCTATTTTTGTGCAACTCTTTTAATGTATTTGATATACATGTATATTTTTTTTCATGACACCTAAAATCTTGTGATTCGAAGCATATTTCAAGATAGCATATAATTCATAGGTAAAAATAAATATTTAATTTCAACATCATATTGAATTTTAATTTAAATATTTACGAACTATTTTTTTGACATATACAATGTTAACATAACACAGAAAATTTAAGTTGGAAATGAATCTATTTCCCCTCTTGTTCGTTATCTTTATGGACTGGATAGACAGGGGCAGCCGAGGCGATGAGCGTGTTTGTGTGGGCGACTGCCTCGTGGAGAGGTTGCTCTTTGCTGACGACCTTGTCCTCCTTGGATCTTCTCGCACGAACCTTCAGCATGCACTAGACCGGTTTGCAGCCAAATGTGAAGAAGCTGGGATGAAGATCAGTGTGGCTAAAACTGAGATTCTGGTCCTTTCAAGACAGCCTGGTCAGAGCGCTCTCCATGTTAGGGGAGCCTCATTGAGACAGGTGGAGAAATTCAAGTATCTCGGGATTGCATTCACGAGTAATGGACGGCAGGAGAAAGAATTGGATGCTTGGATCGGTGCAGCAAGCTGTGTCAGACGTGAACTGTGGCGAATCGTGGTAACGAAACGCCAGCTGAGTAACAAAGCCAAGCTCTCCGTCTTCAAATTTGTCTTTGTCCCCATTCTCACCTATGGTCATGAGGCTTGGGTAATGACCGAAAGAGTGCGGTCGCGGGTACAAGCAGCAGATTTCTGACAGTTGTGGCAGGTGTTACCCTACTAGATAGAGTGCACAGCAGCACAATCAGGGAGTCTTTAGGTGTTGAACCGCTACTTCTCCGCATTGAGAGATCTCAGTTGTGCTGGTATGGCCACGTGATACGGATGCCGCAAACTTGTCTTCCTAGGCAGTTGTTATTTTCCAAGCCGGTGGGCAAGAGATCAAGGGGTCGGCCTAGAACCAGATGGCTAGACTACATGTAGAATCTCGGTTCGAATCGCTTGGGTATTACCAGGGAGGACATGCGCCTGATGGCGGAAGATCGCGATCGCTGGAGATCCTCCATAGGGCTGCTGCCCCCGCGACCCTAACGGATAAGCGGGTTTGAAAAGTAAGCAAGTAAATAAATGAATCTATTGATGCCAGTTAAGTTATTTTTTTTTACTTGAATATCGAAATTAATCTTAGATCATACTTCAAATTTTTAATATATTTATCTCGTTTAATATTAATACATTTTACTTCTTATAACATAAAGATGAACAGTGAAGAGATTATAGGAGTATTAGAAGACGACTTATATACAGACAACGTAGGTGGAAGAAAATAGTATTGGCTAGGGGGAACAAATGAGAATCCTGGAAATGAAATAGAAGACGTGCTGGGATAGGACAAGAAGGAGGACAAATGGAAGATGATAAAAGGGCAGTGAGAAAAATACGATAGGATAACACATATGTATATGAATCAAAAGTAATAGAAATCAAAATAAATAAATAAATAAATAAATAAATAAATAAATAGTAGTGATACACTCGAATTTGCATATAAAACCTCTGCATAAAGGAGCGCTCAAGAACAAGCAGATTCGACTGCGATTAAAAACGACAGGACCGAACAATAAAAATGAAGACAGAAGAAAAAGAATATAGAAAAAATATTCTAAAAGAGGAAATATTTATGAAAGATGAACATAAAGAAAGAAAAAGGCAAACATGGAAATTCTGATAAGAAAGAAACTTTAGAAAGGCCTGCGACAAATTAGGCAATAGCTGGAGTGGAAAGGGAACGTGGGAAATGTAATGAAGGAATGGTGCTAAGGTTAATGCCATTAGTGTTTAGGGAATTGAATTTTCAAATAAGAAAAGACTCGAGTAGTTTTCTTTCTTTTTTGTTATGGAAATTGTTGCGAAGAATATAAAGACTAACGTCCTATATGCGTTTAGCGACAGGGGTGTCAGCATTGTTAAGGATGTTCAAATTTGTTCTTGGCGAACCTGGTAATATCATACGTACCAAATTTGCCGAATACAAATTCAACATCCTTAACAATGCTGACAGGCTTGTCGCTAAACACTTTCATTCCTCTGGTTGCTCCTTAGAGAATGTTAGCTTTTATATTCTTTGCAACAACATCCATAATAAAAAAGAAAGAAAACTATTCGAGTCTTTTCTTATTTGGAAATTCAATTCCCTAAACACTAATGGCATTAACCTTAGCACCATTCCTTCATTATAAAAAAGCAGCTGCAATGTCTAAGCCGGGGGAAATAGGCCTCAACATTAACGACTTACAAGGTATGTATAAACAAATCGGACGTATGTTATCTGTTTACTGATCTAGGCAAACGTTTCCCACAGTTGAGTGGGCTTCTTGCGACCAACTAATTGCAACATGGTTGCAGGACGTTAAAATGTGAACAACAAAGGTGAACTTCGGTGCGTGATATGGAACGCTAGGGGGATTCCCCGTATGCGTATAGAGTTTCCTAGTGATTCTCAAGGAATCTCTAGGATGACGCAGGAAATCGAGGTTGCTTTTCTCTGTGAAACATACCTCATGCCAAGCCAAGACTTCAAGCTACCTGGTTATTGAGTGTACCGTAACGATCGCATGACTTCAAATACTGCAAGATATGCCTCTTTTGGTGCTGCGATCATCATTAAGAGGGGAATTGAACACCAGGAAACAAGTTTCCAAGTCTTACGCAGCTATGGCATCTGCCTCCATATCATCAATGACGCCTCCCTTGGTGAATTTCGTGGCGCTGTATAATTCGCCTAAACATTCTCTCGACGTTAACGAGTTCGATGAACTTTTCGATGGTGACATTCCAGTTGTCCTGGCTGCTGACCTTCATGCCAAAAACCCAAGCTGGAACTCCAGAACACATAACTACAACGGCATGATTCTCTACAAGTATACGAGGTGAGAATGACATAATCGCTGCTGGACCAATGGAGGACACCTACTACTGTGATCATTCCCCTACTGGTGACGTGTTGGATAACTCGCTAATGAAGGGTTTCTTCAAGCCATAAAACATCTTCACGACCGAGGACCTTTCTTCTGACCACAAGCCTATAGCGTTGAACTTTGAGAATGTCGACATCAATTTCAGAGAAGAAGTCAAAACATCAGCAAGACTGGAAGATCTTCAAGGAATTATGACTGCCGTCTTGATGGGGAAAACTGTACAGATGACATCGATCAACTTAATAAAGACATCACCAGGCGTATCAATAGTGCCACTGAAGCTAGTGCCTATCACTTGGAGAATAAACCTCCTCATCGACTTGTGCTCACTCCAGGAATTCAACGCTTGATTGCTAAAAGAAACAGGACCCGCAGGCTATCGCAGCACTAACGTATATCTTGGCTAAAAACAAATACAACAGACTAATGCGAAGATTCCAAGAAGAAGTAAAAGAGCTTCGAGACGCTAAATGGAATGACAAGCATAAAAGCTTGACGGCTCGCGACAATTCCATTTGGAGCATGGTTAGTGCTTTACAGAAGAAGAATAACGAACCGCTTCCTCCACTTCGCACCTCCCAAGGTGATTACGTGCAAACTGATCGGGACAAAGCCCAAATAACTGCATATTCGCTGGAAGAGACAGTTTGTTAATCCGATTAACAATGAACCCGAGAGTCAACTCAATAATGCCCTAAAGAATCTCCTGAAGAACATTATTAACGGCATTATGCATATTATAAACGACTGCTGTCAGTTTTCCTATTTTCCCACTATGTGTTAAGTGTTAAGTATTCCCAAGTAGGGGCAAAATCCAGCAATTCCCGCGAGCTACCGATCTATCAGCCTCCTCCCGTCGATTCTAAAGTTTTGGAGAAAACGATCCTCACCAGGTTCAAGGACCACTGTCTCACCAATGGTCTAGTCCGGAAAGATCATTTTGGCCTTCTTGCCGCCGATGCAGATATAGTGGCTCGTTGAAGACCCGAGCACCCCCCTGAGCTTTTCCAGGTACTGTCGTGTAGTTTTTTTCGATGTCAGTCAAGCTTTCGATCGGTTTGGCACGAGAGGATAATCTACAAGATGATTAGAGACGGGTTTCCTCCTGCTTTGATTTCGATGGTGAAATCCTTTCTTACCAACAGGTTCTATCAAGCTAAAGTTGGTGAAAATCTATCCACATCCTTAGGGGTAAAGGCCGTATTTTTACAAGGTTCGGTCCCGTTCTGTTTAATTATTTTGTGCACGATTTCCCCCAAACTCGAAAAGTGTAATTTATATTTCTATTCTGATGATATTGTCATCTCACGTTATAACTCGTCTGCAGAACACCTAGAAGAAATTTGAAGATAGGTTTAATTACTGGAAGCTGAACCTGAACGTCGAAAAATGCAAGGATGTGAACTTCAACAAAAAGCTTAAGTGTCCCCAGGATTCTCTTGTTCTATTCAATAAGAAACTCGAATGGGTTGACAACTTGACAACAAATACCTTGGCGAGACTCTCCTGAAACCGTTACGTGTTTGCGCTCTAAACAAGGCGAAAAGGGCGAAATACAGTCTCATAGCGCTTTCCTGGGTCGACAATTAGCTACTGTTGTAAAAGGCGCTTATTCGGACCATCCTCCTGTAAGGCATGCCTATGTGGGCGACTGCATGTAAAAGGCAGATGGAATGAGCTCAATCTTTCCAGAAAGTTATTCTGAGAACCATTCATTGCTCAGCTTAGTTAAAGGACCATGAAAAATCAATACATTCACTCCGATTTGAACATGACTCAAAAAGGAAAGTTTACCAATCTCCTAGTGAGTATGATGCAGACGACAAAGGCCCATGACAACGACCTGGTGGCTGGAATACTAAAAAACTCGATGGAAACGAAGTAGCATGTCTAGTATCGAAAGTCGAGACATTCTTGATGTCAACTTTGAAAACATTGGCAACGTTTCCTTCCCGGATTATTGAAAAATGTGATAATCCCCCCCCCCCTCCTCCAATATACTGACAATCGTCACTCTTATTATTTTTTCAAAATGTGAAAGACCTCTTGGATTATTCAGGCTTCTTGCCTACCACAGTGAATTTCATGTAGTATTTATACAGGTAGGGGGATCCTTATGAAAGCATTGCTTCCGTCCCATCTGAAGAAATGTACACTTCACTGTTCGATTGTCGATTATCTCTTATTTTCACTTCTACTTGCTTTGACAAAGGATAGCCCCTATCCGAAATATCAGCTTTTTTTCGGGATTTTACCACCCTGTGTTTAATTTTTATTATTTATTATTAGAATTTTCTCAGATAAGATAGAGAAATGACTATTTAAGAAACCTTGTGCATATTCTTTATTGAAATTTGAAAGAACTTACAGCGTTTTATAAAATTTCAAAATTATTATAAACGGGCAATATTGTTTCACTAAATATGTTTCAGTTGATTTTTATTAAATTCATATTTTCTGGCGCAGAAAACAAATACTCTATTAATTATTTAGAAGCAAAATATTTTTTTCATAAATTGCTCTTTATTTTAAAAAATTAAGGAAAAGATTCGCTGATGACGGTGGCAATCATTAAAATGATTTTTTGTGGATTTGTGATTTATGGTTTTATCCTTCCTTTTATAGCTTGTGTCCACAATTTCAAGGCATTTTTAAAATTTTATTACTGAAAAATACTATATAAATGTGGTGTAGGATCACCGTTATCATGCAGTATAGCTTGCATTTGCCCGAGAATAGAATTATATGAGGAGCTCAGAACCAGAAAGGCGTAAGTGACAAAGTTGTCAATTTTGCTTTTATTAAAGGAAATTGTAGAGCCATCCTTTAGCTTTCTGTTGAATGCCATGGCAAAGGAAAATCGAACTTATTACATGTTTTAATAAGGTCCAAACTCTTTAACCTTTATTTTCTCAAAATGTACTTTTTGTCGCTTACGCTCCTCTGATTCTAAGCTTATCATATAAGGCGTTAATAGAATTTTATACCAGTCCTTAATAGAACTTTATAGAAGCTGTTAAAGATCTTGAGAGATGTAGAAGGGAGCATTGGCTTTTAACTGTATTTTCCAAAACAAACCAGAGTGCCTCGGTGATGTTGAAATGATGACTGCACTGCGCCGGAGCAATATTTAACTTCGTTTTCAAGCTCCTCAAACGAAAAATGGACATTGCCAGCGGCAAGGATGGGGAAATTGTCACCTTAAAAAAATGCTCTGTCCTGTGGGAAACAATGTTTGCAACATACATTGGGTTTAAACCAACAACAACATGCCGTGATCCCCTTGGGAGGGTAGATAGCATTTAAAAGGAAAAAATTTTTTTCAAATGACGCCACATATCCCTTTCTCTAATACAATTCTAGTTTCATCCAAGGTCATTTTTTTTCTTTCAAATCTGATCATACTGCTTAACAGTCATTTGCTCTGCCTTTTAATAACCGGCCTGCAGAAACTACGACATAGCTGTACACTTTGTGACGAAATCCCCATCAAGCATCATTGTGGGAAATAGACAGTCCAGTTCGTAAACTTCTTTGTACGTTCTCCTCACATAAATCCGTTTATTGATGAGGGATAATGTGATAAACGACTCATTGCGCTTTATGACATATTTCCACTCATCAACAGTTCAGAATTCGTGCTCATCACGCTGCTGTTTGCATTTAATTAGGTTATCATCGACTTGGCAATCGGAGCTCGGCCATGAATATTCTTTTTATAAATCTCCCTTAGCATACAGAGGTCCAAAGGAGAATACAGAGATGCAGATTTTGTTCTGCAATCTGTTTCATAGCTGTTTTCTTTTTAGAGGGCACGTACATAACAGTTGTAAGTCTTTAATGCCAGTCTGATTCTGTCATACACTTCGGTATTTAGCAGATTACATTTTATTTTTCACGGTGACTGTTCTTAGTGGCTAGTTTATAATGAGTATTACAAAATGGAGGTTTGTATCAGGGTCCATCTAATAAATTTGTCATCTTTGGAATTCGTGAAGGCCGGAACTAATTCTCATATAACCACAAGAGCACGTCATCCAAGGTTAAGGAGCCGGCTAACCGGCGAACAGAAGGCGCGCTAAAGAATGAACACAAAAGCAATTAGCACCACAAGGGCGAGGAAAAAGTTTTAACATCAGATATGACTAATATTGAGTGTTTTCATTATTTTGTCTAACTATTGTATAATTTATATTTTGGCTCCGCCATATAATTATAAAAACCTGCTCATCTATTTCATTATAATTTTTTCAAATTTAATTCTGTTTAAAAAATATGGCAGAGGCTACGAGCTGGATATTCCTGTATCCTGGTTGGAATCCGAGTCGCGGAATTTTTCTTTCCATTTTTCTTATTCAAGTTCAACAAAAAATAATTTTCAACTATCAACATTTCCAAGACTTTGATTCTTCATCCTTCACTGCTGTTAATACTTTATTCTTCTATATTGTGCCTTTTTCAATCATCTAAAAATTAACAAGTCTAGTTTCTTTTTGTAACTCTTAATATTTTTATTTATATTATTTTATTAACATTAAGAAACGAGTTTTATTTATTTAATTTTTATTGATTACCTTTACCTTATGTTTGGATCAGTAACTCAATGTTTAATTTTCTTACTTTCTTATGATATTTCATCAGCTTTCTGATGGTCTAGAAGGAAGAATTCACGATTTGGAAGTCGGGTGGCTGCTCTATTACTGGGCCTCCAAGTTGACTACCTTGTACTCTTTAAGACACTTGGAGGCAACTTTGTTGTCCCGTGTCTTCGATAGCCCAGGTGCTAGAGATGACAAACTAGATACTTTGTAGTCCATGGTTCGAATCCTAATCGCGGAATATTCCCATCCGTTTTTTCATGTAATACCTTTACCTACGTTTTGAGCATTAATTCCAGTTTTAATTTATTAGGAACCTTAGCTAAAGTTACTTAGAAGAATGGACGCTTGGTCTATACGTTTATCTGTTTGCACGATAACTTTAAAACAGATTAACTTTTCCAATTTCTGTTTTCGACATTATGATCATCAAGGTCTTATGCTGGGTGCCCACTTAGCGCGACGATCGCGTGACTGAATGCGCATGCGCTATCTACGCGATCATTTAATTACTAACATATTGGTTATATTTAATTAAATATATATAATGTTTCACATTGTACGGCACTGATGAGGATGCTCTGGAAACGAATAACCGCGGGTATGGTGCCGCGGTATTGCCTGCCCGGGTGGCCAACCGGGTATGGTGCCGCGCTGGAAACGAATAACCGCGGGTTCGAATCCAGCTGCTGGCCAGCGTAAACTGTGAGGCCATTTTCCCAGACTTGCTCTGAGGTTTGAATGTCTTTGATGAGGATGCTCTAATAAGATCGAAAATAGGTGCTGCCATGATTGCATGTGCCATGATTTGAAACTGTTTTCTGATTGGGTGCGATAGATCGCGCGAAAAAAACGCTCTGGTATGCAGAGCTTTTCAATCGCCTCAGATGCGCCACAGAATCGCCCTCGTGACGTCACTCTGCGCATCCGTGCGTCACAAAGCGATAGAATCGCGCGAACGTCGCGCTAAGTGAGCACCCAGCATAAATTTTCAGGCTTTCTTGTGGACCCCTTCAAGTCCATTCACGTGCTTTAACAGTGACCGTTAAGAATACCAAGATAATGGCATGTCTTATAACAATCGATTCATTGTTACTTTCTGTTTATCTTTAAAGCATCGTTAACATGAGCACGTGACGATCGTTTTGTCGCAGCTGAAACTCCTTGGAATCTTTGCAAGATTTTATCTTACCATACTATGCAAAGAATCCGTCCGTAACGCTTTTTAAGAGTTTTCATCGAACCAACAATTTGCGCGGAACAACAATATATATCTCATCTCATCTTCAAAACTGCAAGGCAAACTTTCTGCAACAATAGGCCAGTCGTGTGTGTGTGTCAAAACTATACAGTGGAGATTACGAGTTTTATTATAACGGTTGTCCCAAAATGAACTGAAATTTGGTTTTGCCACCATTTTTTTCTTGGTACAATCAGAGTAGAGGTTTTTATATGCTGTCATTATTAAACAGTGAGGTTAAATTTTGCAAAAATAAATCGAACAACGCGTAGAAATTGTAAAAATTCACTTCAAAAATTTAATGGTCGTGGTATCTCGAAGCGAGGTGATGTGAATTGGCCTTGTGATCACAGATCATGTGACTTGATATCGTTAGACTTCTTTTTCTGGATTTATCTTAAAGATTAATGTACGTCAATAAACCACAAACTATTGAAGACCTCATGCATGAAATTCGACACAATATTGCCGAAATTTCCCAGCAATCATGTCAACATGTTATTGAAAATTTCTTCAGAAGAGTGAATTTTTCAGATGTACCAAGGCCGGAGCGATCATTTTTCAGATGGCCAGATGTTTTGTATCACATATAATTTCCATGTTTTTACTTTCTAATAAAGCAAAAATATAATAAATTTTCCAAAGAAAAATGTGTTTTATTAAAAAATTAAAATGTCAGATCATTTTGGGACACCCTTTACATGCCCTCTTCGCCGAGCTTAAGCATGTACGTGACGAATTTGAAGATGGCAAGCATAAAACTGGGGTATCGTTACACCTATGGCATGAGCATTATTCTTCGATTGCACAGAAATATGCCGCCCTTGCGTTCCGTACGGAAACAGGTAAGCTCGACGGTTATTAGGTTGAACGTTTGGGGTATTAAGCAATACAACAGCCAATTCCGAATAATCAGGTTCATTACAAGCAACAATATTCAGCGAGGATAACGCAAGGCAAATCGTTTTAATACCAAAATTGTGGAGTTCGAACGTTGCCAATTTCCCGTTCACCCAACTTATGCAATGACAAGTCCAGGCTCAAACTATAAACAACATTGGTATATACCTAGAGTAGATAGATACTGAGACTCCGCCTTCGTTTTGCCTTGAAAAGCTCGTCGAAGACGGGCATCTCAGCTAATTACTTATTTATTATAAAATTTTCTTAACACTTCACTATTTTCCCACAAGTTTAGCTTCTGCAGTAACATTTAGTAACAAGCTTCTGCGACTCACTGATGATGGATTTTTGAAATCCGAAATGTACATCTGAGTCAGTAAAATTGTTTCTATGTGGAGTAGTGTTTTCTGTTTTTTCCTTTATTTATTAAGGTATCTACAGTTTCGGCTATTTTTCTATTTATTATTTAAAACGAAAAAAATATTTTAGTTCATAATCTTCAGAAGAGATTTAAAAATCTCATTTTAATTTTATTATGGAACTCTATCGTTATATAAATTTTAAACACCTTCTTATTTTAATACCTTGGCATAGCGTATTTAAAATATAATAATTGTATAAGGAGAAAGTTATTATTCATATAGAAAACTACTTTTTAAATGCAAGTCATTATCATGTTGTGATTTTATAATGTTTTCTTTGAGGCATGAACTTTCATACAGATTATTTCAAATTAAAGAACAAAAATAACGTAATTTTAAAATTAATACTTCATGTGAATAATAATAATTATTAACTGGAGATACGTCTCCAAGCATAGGTAATGATTTTTCAATTGAAAAATGGAAGGAAAAATTCTGCGACCCGGATTCGAACCAGGAACCTCGACTATCATGGCCGATGCCTCTACCAATTGGGCTATCGCAGACACCACGGACAGCCAAGCTGTCTCAAGGTGTCTTAAAGACAACCAAGTTGTCACGGTTGAAAGCCCAATGGGATACGGGAACCTTGCCCGCAGATCGAGAATTTCTCCACTCCAAACCATCAGAAAACCTATGCTTAGAGACGTATCTCCAGTTAATAATTATTATTATTCACTTGTGAGTTCATCAACTTTCTGATGGTTTGGAGTGGAGAAATTCTCGATTTGCCGGCCAGGTTCCCGTCTCCCATTGGGCTTTTAACCGTGACAACTTGGTTGTCTTTAAGACACCTTGAGACAGCTTGGCTGTTCGTGGTGTCTGCGATAGCCCAATTGGTAGAGGAATCGGCCATGATAGTCGAGGTTCCTGGTTCGAATCCGGGTCGCAGAATTTTTCCTTCCATTTTTCAATTGAAAAATTAATACTTCATTTCAAATTTCCATTTTGGAACAGCTAAGAAATTATTTAAAATTAATTAATTTAGAATAATAAATATCCTCAATTTATATATTTCATATTGATTTTATAAAAAAAAACAAAATTTCATGATTTTTTTCATTCATGTTTGTTTAAATGTTATATAAAATATGCTAATTTTATCAATCAGTGCTGTTAAAATTTCATAATATAACGTTTTTATTATTGATAAAATTTCATAATATATGAATTTCATTATACAACAGTTCTAAAACGGCTTCATAATACATGTAAGTTATTTTAATTGTGATAAACATCTGAGCACATACCATCTTTATTAAAACGTTTCGATATGTTATCTCAGTTGTAAAAGATTTGACAATTAAGTTCAAAGATAGTATGCATTTAAAGAATAGCAGTTAAATTTAGAACTCAGTCTTTTAATATTCTTCGAAATAGTTCTCAGGAGATCTATATACTTTTGTTTTGATCATAAAACTGTTTAAAACACGTTCTGAAGTCGCTTTTACTTGCAAAGCGAAAAAACTACTTTTAATGACTCCCGTATCGCTTCAACATTAGCGTGTAGTAAGGAAAAAAACAAGATGGATATAAATAGCGTGAATAATGGACCAAAACAACGGCCAAAAAGTTGTACGATAACAATTTTTTGATTAAAGATACATTGATTGAATAACATGGAGATGCTGAAACATTTTCTAATATATAAACGATGATCAAATGAAATATAGCCGCTCATGACAATAAAATTAGCGACTATAAAGTACGTGTATTTCCTATGAGACTGAATTCCACTGCCTCACTAGCAGTAGATTCTTGCTCATAATAACACTTCTTCGGCTGTGACCAAAACTATTCCTCCTGCGTCTCTTCCTCTAATGTAAAAGCTGTTTTTAAAAGGGGAAAAAAATCTGAAAGTCATATGGAGAGAGGTCCGAACTATCAAGTTGTCAATAGTATCGGATTTCGTATTACCGGCAACCGAAAAGGTAAATTTCAAAAGATACATATTTAAATTTACTGTAATACTAATACTAATAATAAAATAAAGCCGTTTTTTCAATTTTTATTTTGATTACATATATACGAGGTGCAGGGGGAAGCAGTGGGCTAGGGGGCTTTCGCAGAGTAAGCTAGCTCTGAAGTTAAGCATCGCCTAGCACGGCTAGTCACTGGATGGATGATATTTAGTTACGCGAGAACTTACCCCCCCCCCTCCCCGTCCTTCGGAGAGCAAGTTAAACCGGCGGCCTCGGCTGCTACTGCCATCTTATAGCAGTCCTAAAAAGCTGGCAGAAACTCAAAAGTACATCTCCCAACTAGTCTGGTCAGCTGCGGGAGATTAGATCAAATATCCCCCGTGGGGAAGCCTATGTCCTGGAGTGGACCAAGACAGCCTGAGACATTTACATTTACATTTACATATGCAAGATTTGTACAAAAAGCATCGGACAAAAAGTATCCTTGGGACTGCACACACTTCTCCCACCGCTCCCGCCATTGTTGGCAGCATCTTTGGAAGGCCTGTTTGGGAATGGCGGACGCTCCGCCGTCGTTTTCTGCATAATGTCTTCTGGTGACTGAAATCGGGTTCCTTTCAGTGGCGTTTTGAACTTGGGGAAAAGCCAAGAGTGATATGGAGCCATCAGGGGAGTAAGGAGGCTGACGGACCAAAGGAGTTCTGTGTTTGGCCAGGAACTTCTGAATCAGATGCGATGAATGGGCAGATGCGTTGTCGTGATTGAGAGAACAAGTTCCTGTTGCCCAAAGGTCGGGTCGTTTCCGTCGTAGAGCATCACGAAGGCGGCGAAGGACCGTCAGATAGTACACTTTGTTGATGGTTTGGTCTTTCGAGAAAATCGAAAAACCGACAGGCGTGTACTACACTCACTCACTCTCACGATACCAGGCAGCAACTCACGAGGTTTGCGTATGTAACCTACTGCACGTATGCGGATGAAGTTCACCTACACCTCGTCTCCAGAGGAGAAAACCCGCGGTTCATTTGTTTAGGCAGGGAAAATAAAGGACCGATACTTTTTGTAAACATCTCGTACATTGCATTTTTTAATTAATTTTATTTCAACTTTTGAACATAAACTCTTAAGAAACATAAGCTTTTAATAGTAGGGAGAAAACTGAGTAGAAGAAGTTTAGGAAGCATCCCGCGGAAGATTATCATACCTGAGAAACACACTTGCAAATGAAAAATACTTCAAACGCTCACGTAATTCCGAAAACGCCGATATAAAGTGCATTCAAGTTCTAAGTATTTCTAATTTATTTTCAAAAAGGACTAACTCTAGAAAACTAAAACTGCCTTCACTCCTGAAACATTTCTTTAGGGGCCTGTTTTGTATACTGGAAAATCGCTGATGCAAGTGCGGAGCGACTTGAAAAGTTAAAAATTCATAAAAGGTGAGTAACGATTTCAAAATTATTGTCGTAAAAAATTTTTGAATGATAGTTGTCCCATAAGTAGGGGAAATATCCCGCTCTTACATCAACGATTTACAAAACATTCTCTAAAGAAACGTTTGCAGCGGCCATACAATCGTGGGAACATCTTTGCGAAAAAAGTAGACGGTGACCATGTTGAGAAGTGATGTTAGTTTAAGTTTTTTAGTTAGTACTTTTTTTTAAAATAAATTAGGAGACCGTAGAACTTGAATGCATCTCGTTGTAATCTAGATTCAAACCGTTGAATTTAGTGAATTTACTTACACCAATTGCAACAGATAACTGACAGTTCCATTTTTGACTGCAGATTGTAGTTTCGACTATTATAAAAAATATAAGGCATGTTCAACTGAAACTGATTCGGTCTCTAGCGCGCAAGTACGTGAGTGCGCAGACACAAGGCAAACGGGTGATTGTTGACGTATCGTCTGCTTGTTCTGATAAGCATTGCTGTGGGAAGTTACGTTAGGCTTATGCTCGTGTTACAATGGACTCTCCTATTAAATTTCCGTCCAAAACTGACCAACGAGCGGTGATAATGTTTCTGACAGCTGAGGACATTCCACCAGTTGACATTCATGCTCAGATGTTGAATGTTTATGGAGAAGCGTGTGTCTAGAAAGCAACCATGGTGCGTTGGGCCAAAATGTTCCTTGATGGTCGTGCGAAACGGCTGATAAACCACGTCCGGGCCAAGCAAACATAGTCATCACCGATCAATTGAAGACAGATATGGATATCAGTTCGTGAGGACAGGCGGATCAGCATACGATCACTTGCGAAGGATCACAATGCCAGTATTGGTTCCGCATATGCTGTAGTGAAAAGCCTGGGATATGGAAGGTCTGCTGTCAGTGGGTACCCGAATGCTCACGGAGGAGCACAAAGGGCTGCGTTTCGGTTGCTGTTTGGATCATCTGGAACATTATAGTCGTGAGGGGGAAGCGTTTTTGAAGAAGATTATCGCGGTAGATGAGACCTGGTGCCATTATTCGGAACCCTCCGGGAAGGTATCCACAATGCAGTGGCAGCATCCATCGTCACCATGGCCCAAAAAATTCAAGTCGCAAATTTCGGCCAGGAAGATTATGCTTACGTGTTTCTTTGATTCCTACGGTCCCCAAAGTTTATGGAACCCAAAACCCATATTAATGTTATCGCATACACCAAGACACTGCAGAACTTACGTCAAGCTGTGAAAAACAAGCGTCCTGGTAAGCTCAGTGATGGGGTGATCCTCCTCCAGGACAATGCTCGGAGGCCACAAGTTGCGAGACTGGTGCAGGAAGCATTAAGCAAATGCGGTGGCAAGTTCTGCCACACCCTCCTTATAGCCCGGACCTCTCACCATGTGATTTCCATGTATTTGGTCCTTTAAAGAAGGCACTGAAATGTCGACCATTCGCCAATGATGAGGAGGTTAAGGACGCTGTTCGGGCATGGTTCAGAGAGCAGCAGAAAACAGACTTTTTGCGGACGGTATTAGCCGATTGATGCCCCAAAGGGAGTCCTGTATTGCGGCACATGGAGTTTTTTTTGGGACTGCGCGTCTATAATAGTGACTAAAAGATGATGTTCTTTCATATAAACAAAGGTAAATATTAATACTTTCATTTAATCCGTCTCAGTGCCCTTTGAATCACTTTCATATGAACATGCCTTACGTTTATAAGTGTATTTTAATAAATTTTAATAAAGGTATTGCCGAAATACATTTTTGTTAGAAAACCGATTACCCGGTAATAACATCGCTAGACGTTACAGCTGACTTTCTTCAAACTATACTTATAAGGAAAATCCTCCAATTCGGGAAAAAACGCACCAAAATTCAGCCCTAGGTCATTTATCATGCTTACCTCTGAAGTGAATGGTAATGTTCGTTTTCCTGTAACACTATACAATGTCTCATTATAAGCCTCTGTAGAGAATTGCCACTTGGAGTGTAAAAAAATTTGTCGACAGCTTTCCTCGTCGTGTTGCAGTATTCACTGCATCAAAAAGTGGTCTGTCATGTTACTGCTGCTTCATTTTCATAATGGTATGTGAAGAGGGCTGTTCGGATACGTTTGGCAGGGCAATGTATATGTAATTTAACGGACTCAGTTCTAGCATTAATCGACGCAGTTGGGGGTTTCCTTTCATTTACAATGCAGTCAATCATTATCACAAAATAATGAGGTGGAAGAATTTACACACCGATCTCATAGTAGAAGAAGATAATAAGCAGATGGGAGCGAGAGAGAGAAAAAGAGAGAAAGAGAGAGAGAGAGAGAGAGAGAGAGAGAGAGAGAGAGAGAGTGGGTGAAAGAGGGAGTGTTTCAAATGGACAGTGACATTGAAATGTAACATAAATAAACAAACACATTCAATTGACAAGTTCAAGCCGAATTATCCGGTGATGCATTCATCCATTCAATATTCTTCTCTTTTGGTTGGAACGAAAACCGCCTCGGAATTTACAATAGGTAAACTTCAACTTCTCTATTGATGTTGACGGTTTTCTGTGTCGGCTTACCCGATCGTGCAATGACGTCTAACACAAGTGAACAGCAAAACTATTGAATCGCTCGTTGACAGTGAAAAGTTTTACACGATTTCACTGTCTTTGTAAGTTTAAAGAGCGAAGTTCATGCCATAGTACTTTCAAACTCTAATCATTTTCCTTTTCTGTTATTACTTAGAATCGCTGTTTTTAAAACTGTTAAACTTTTATTTTGTTTTCTCTGCATCCATAATGAAGATGCCATTGCATGCTATTTTAAGAGACTTTCTTCAATCAAATTTCATGTATCACGATCGAGATCTATTTATGATGAACGTTTCATTCGTAAAACAAACGGATTGCGTGTTCAGTAAAATTTGAATTTTTTTAATTCCATATAATTCTTAATTCATAGAAAATAATAATTAAAAGTATGTCTTTGCTTTTGATTTTTTTTAACCTTTACATCATTAAAATATCTATATTTTAATCAATATGCATTAGTGAACTCGAGGAGGCGGTCTTTCTCCTTTCAATTTTTTTTTCTCTCGCGAGAAGTACAAACAAACTGTCCTCGGATGAAATAAAATCGATTCAGATATTCTTAAGAGCTTTCTTCTGTTTCAGACGTAGAATAGATTTTTCATTGTCATGTATTCTAATGTAGTGACCGATCTTATCTGTCTTAAATAGCCTGAAATTGTAAGCGTCAAGATAAATGATTTAAGCCCGTATCTTTCTGGAATGATAGCTCAATTTATCTTTACGGAAATTCATTACAATTTCAGGCAAATCAATAGAACTAACTTTTAAACTGTAAATGGAAAGAAAGCTAAGATTATAAAGTGCCAGATGAGACTAAAAGTAAAACCAAGCTAAAGAACACACGACGATAATTCAATAAGCAAGGGTAAAAACAAACGAAGATTAAAAAACCAGAATTCCACATCAAAAATTTTACAAGCATAAAAACAAAACTCATATGTACATTTCGGAGCTCTGTCTCCTTCATCTGAGTTTTGTTTCTCACTGATGAAGGAGACAGAGAATTTACATATGATTTTTGTCTTTATAAAGACTTTTGCTGTTATTTTAGTGCCCACAGCTTTGGTTGGCTTTTATCTGTATTAATCAGGGCTAATAATTCAGTATCATTTCAAATGCACTTTTTACATCTTTTAGCTATCTTCTGTATTTCAATAGAATTTTTTTTTCAATTTAGAAATGCATTGCTTCCACTCATGGCTGGAACATTTCAATACTTCCTTTAACTTACTTCCACATGATAGTCGATGAAGTGAAGAACGACTTGTTCTCTTACTGATCATCCTCCCCCACTGAATTTAGTACTTGCTCCCGTCACTCATTTGATGTGGCCACAGAAAAGCGCATAAAAGCAAACGCTAAAGGCATATCGGGGAAGAGGAAGAGAAACCATCCACCAAGGTTGAGCGGAAGATAAGGACTCAAGCGAGCAAGTTGATATGATGATCCTACCAGTTATTTAGGGAATATTAAGTTTATGCCGAGACTAAGTATGCGAATGATAATTTAGCTGTCTCTTTCGTTAAGTGTTGAAGAAAATGAACAATCTTGAAACTCCACACATAATTCTGAAAGCGATCAAGTCGGCAAGTCTACTAACGTGTGAGAAAAAAATAAAAGCAATAGAGAGATTAGTGAAATTAACGCAACGCGAACGTTAAAATGTATCGGGATAATAACTTCCACTTAAGCTATTTCATTTTTAAGACACGTCCGCTACTGATAGTAAAGTTTCAAATCGATTCCTGAATCCTCGAAAATCACCTATAATTCAAGTTGGTTGACATAAACAAAATGCGGGTAGAACCCTAAGCCGGGTGTATAAATTGAACGAATGAGAAGTTAAAAAATAGATAACTTGCATTATACAAGAAACTACGCCCAACAATAGGGAAAACCGCGATAATAAAAGTCGTAATGAATCATATCTCTTTTGCGCAGAATCTATTATTTGCGAAGAGATATTGGTGAAATTTTACCATCTTACCATTTCATTCAAATGTTCGGTCAATCAAGCAGGCTTTCGAAGAATCTCTTTGTTTTCCAGAGCTTTAAATGAACGGCCAATTTAATAATTCTTGTCTAATTTCTCATTTCCTAATATTATTACACCGAAGTAGTAGTGGCTAATGAGAATTACAGAATGACTATAGTAGCCTTGGAATGAAAGTGAAACTAATTAAGGAAAGTTTAAAGCAGAGGAATAGGTAGTATGATATTACAAAAAATAAAAAAAATTCAAAACTGAAATGCAGACGAAGCTCATGACTAATGTAGCAGTGGAAATGCAACAATTGCCTGGGATATCGAAGAACCTTTACTATTAATATAGCTGTAAAGGTTGCTCTTTCTTCCTCATGAAACTTGAAACACCATTGTGATCCTGAAACGAAAGCGAAATATACTCATCAGTACATATAGCTGGGAATGTGAAAATACTAACTTTTAAGTTCAATTTTGTTTTTCAATTCTTCTAAAAAGTATTCCTGTCTCGTTTTGACCTCTTTCCTAATCCTCATCTGACTGATAAATGTATTAAATTGCCATTCCATCATAGTAATTTCAGCCGAAGTTTCCTTTTCTGCCTTCTTCCATTCTCGGAGAACTTCTAAATATCTCTGGAGAGCGATCTTTTATTAACGAACGCCCGAGGAGAACATGTTCCATTAAGTTGAAGTAGACGATTAAGGAACTACAGTAACATCTATGGTGACGCAGACATAAATTAATTTCACCAACGCAATCTTTTCTAAAGGAGTCGCACTAAAAGATTATGATAAAATTTAGTAACGATTTTTCTATAATTTATACTTTTATTTGAGTTAAATATCCTAAATTTATCAATACCGCTCTAATGTTATATTCGTGCCAATAATTTGTTATTTATACAATATTATAACGAGAAATTTTATCCTTTTGTACAGTGAAATAAATCTAATATTTGAATTCAGCTAATTGTTAATTCGGAATTCAATGAAAACGTTCTCGGTCATTATTCGTTCATAACTTATCATTCCCAGAAAAACAAAGTTCCTCCTTTCTCCTTCACTTCCTAAAGATTTAAGGCTCTTGTTATGTCTTGAAGAAAGCACGGAGAAAATTTATTTTCATATATTTAAACTCTTTTTACAATGCTTAACCATTCTTCAGTTCGTTTTTTATTTTTGGACAGATTTTGAGATTCGCATTCTTTCTATTTTTTCTAGTTCGATTATAGTTTTCCTAATTATATGCTTTTATCATCTGTCCTTGTCAGCTGTTCTTTTCTCACTGCAGGGGTCAAGTGCTTACAGTAATTTACAGTTGTCGAAAACAATTGGGATCAACAACTTAAGGGTCATTCACAAAATACGTTCGTTTGAAGAGGGGAGGGGATTTCGAAACTCTGACAAAAGTGAACGGTGAAATGATGGGAAGGGAGGGGATTTTCGGAGTATGAACGTTCGCCTATATATTCCTAAAATTCGCCTTTTTTATGCACGCAGTTATGACTCCTTTTTTATATGAAAGCTCTTCTTCTATAAGGGGGAGATATTGAATATATT
Source organism: Rhysida immarginata (assembly GCA_023313115.1). Classification (NCBI taxonomy): domain Eukaryota; kingdom Metazoa; phylum Arthropoda; class Chilopoda; order Scolopendromorpha; family Scolopendridae; genus Rhysida; species Rhysida immarginata. Next base: position 1,012,648 of record JAHWFO010076042.1, on the reverse strand, counting down.
TACGTACGTTCGTTTACGGAGGGGAGTTGAGTAATATTAGCATGTCATCTATTTAAATCTATAAATTTTTTATTACATATGTAGTAATGATATGTACGATGTGTTAGGTTAGGTTAGGTTAGGTTAGGTTAGGTTAGGTGAGGTGAGGTCATTTAAGCGAACGTAATGAACTCTTATTCACCTTTTTCCTGGAAAGCTCTCTGTAACTAATGTGAGAAGGCGTGATGAACGTTTTGCCATTGAAATACCAAGTTCCGCTCTTGCTGTATTGTGCACGAGCAATCTTGGCTACTCTCACTGGCGTTCTCACATAGAATTTGTGCATATCATTATTATAAATAGAGGAAACGGTGGTAATGTCCCCCTCCCCCCAGCTCATTTGATTTTTAGCAAAGTTGTTAGAGAGAAGAGGTTGCCTCTTAAGGGAATTATCTCCAATTAGCATAAAAGTAGGTCATTGGGCTCTGACGTCATGTGGTTACCTTTAGGTTACCCTCTTCCCCTTCCTCTATTCTCCCACCATTCAAGGCTAGGTCCTGCCCTGTGCAAATATATTTGCATAGCCTACAATGATAAGGGACTATTTGTAGGCTATGGTATTTGTAATTATGCCTGGTAAACCCTGTGCATGTGCAAAGTGTATGTAACAAACTCCTCTCTCTAACAACCTAGGATTTTTAGTAATAAAAGAGTAATTAACTATCCCAAGTCTATAGCGAAAAGGGTATGGTATTTGGTTGGCATGAATCCAAAATATTTGAAATATGTTTTTGTGGTCAGTCCAAACAGATGAGATGAGGTCAATGACCCCCGGCCATATTAAATCTATGGCAAAATATATGCTTTTAAATCCCAGAATAAAAATGAATAAAATCAATATTCAACAGCCAAAAAATTGAAATTAGTACATGTAATTAACCAGTTGAGAATGAGCACGCTATAATTTCCAAAAATGAACTTAAAAAATTTATCCCTAATTTAAATGTGACGCAGTGTGAATGGGTAAATGTATTCGATAGCATGACTCGGTGAATGATATTGCATGAGCATTTTTGAGAAATGTGCTAGGGGATATGTATGAATAAGGACATGCTTGTGAATAGTATATCATGCTAAGGGCAGGAGAGAACGGGATAATGGCCTAATAACAAATCACAATATAATCAACAGTGTATGCCCTAAGTACACAGTTTTTTTTAAAGATAAAGTGTGCATAAATTATTGGCACATTAAAAAAGGTACGTTTTAACTATAAATACTATGTCAACTTGGTTTGCAATAAGAGAAAGGAAACTCTGAAACACTTTAACTGTTTTCATTACGTGACTGATCCCAGCATGCAACGCGGTATTGCACTATAATCAAAATGGAAACTCTCGAGCAGAGAACTTTAATAACTCTGACTAAAAATCAACGACGGACCGTGAAGACCTACCTTATAAGAGATTATTAAATCGCTCCCTAATACAAATTCAAGCAACAGGAAATGTGTTGCACCATAAGAGCGCGAATGGGTCATCAACGTTGAATGAAAGTGTTGCAAAAATTACAGAAGCGCTCACCTGCAGCCCAGAGAAATCACCGAGTCGTACAAGTTTGGAATTGAGCATTTCAAGGTTTTCTCATGAACAAACTGCAATTTCATGTGTTTGATCTATAAAGACGTTCAAGGGCGGACAACAGTTTGATTCTCACAAGGACAAGAAATCGGCAGACTGCATTTGGCTTTAAATCACAAAACGGACTTTTACACAGATAGTTAATGAAATGCCTGCTCTTCTGAAGCTTTACCTCTATAAAATTCACATTTTGCTTGAACTGAAAAGGACGACAAGCCGCGGCATTTTGTGTTTGCCATAACAGTGTTTGACAGAATCGACAATGAAATGCTTTCCTTTAGTGATGAGGCAACATTTTGTGTTTCTGGAAAAGTAAATAAAAATAACTGCAAAATATGGGAATTGGAAAATCTATGTGTTACACGGGAACATAAGCGAGACAAAGAGAAATTGAATGTGTGATGCGCACTATCGCGAACGAAGGTGATAGGATCTGTTCTTGTTCATTGAGCAAACAGTGAGCAGCACTTATTACCTGGACATGCTAGAAAATTGCGCATTACAGTCATGGAGAAACATCAGCCAAGAGTGTTTTTCCAACAGGACAGCGCACCATCCCATTAGGGACTATCCTCATATTCGGAGACTCTATCACCATTTCCCAGAAAGATGGATAGGATGACGGTACGATCTCTTGACTACCACATTCATCCCATAACTCTGAGTACTGAATACTTACTGCCTTAATATACTGCAGGCCACTAAATGAGGTCATATACTGCAGACTGATTCGTGGGGATATGACTATAACTGCTATAAAAACTTTAATGAATTATTCTGAGAGTTAGGATTAGGATTAGAGTTAGGGCAAAATAGTAGTTGAACTTGATCTACTGGATAACGGCAGTCATGTTAAGATTTAACTCTAAGATTCCCAACTCGCACTTTTAACCCGTTTTATGAATACGGCCATAAGAGTGTCTGTTTTTATTGCTGAGACAGCTTTTCTAGATATAACATTATGAACGTTTCTTATAATACCAATAATTTATGCCCATTCTGTATATAGCGCGCGGTGTGCACTTCGAATGAATTAAGAGAAATGTTTCTACTTGTTTCATTTTGGTGTAAAAGCAGAAAATGTGGATATGGTATTTTGACCGTTATTTCCCCACGTGATGGGTAATGACGGAAAGAGTTTTGGTTGCTTAAAAACAGTGAAAACTTATTTTTTTCAAAGAGTATGTAAAGAAAATTTAATACTCGAATAATATGGGGAAGGTGTTACCAAAAAAAGGATTTATTTCTTTTAAAACACTCTTCATGGTTATGAAAAACTGTTGAATTCATACCTGCATTGTACTCATAGTAGACCTCAGGAAACGTATTCTGGACGTCCACAGGCTACATTTGAAGAAAGTATCGATAGAAGTAAACGAAGAAAGACTGTAGCAATTCGTAAATCTTCTACGCCAAATGAACTGGCATATAACTCTCACATGAAAGGGAAAAGATTATTACAGAGGCTACAACCACCACACCTAAAAGGGCAAACAAAATAAGGAAAACTTGGAAAATAATTCTGAATGAGAAAAAGAAGTACTTTCGTTATTTGTGGAAACTGACCTAAGCAAACATTAGTACCAGACACTAAGAACAAGTAGCTGATAAACACTATAACAATATCTTCTTTTGTCAATGTATCAATAGTTATAAGTGATCTTCTACTTACTTACTTTTCAAACCCGCTTATCCGTTAGGGTCGCGGGGGCAGCAGCCCTATGGAGGATCTCCAGCGATCGAGATCTTCCGCCCTCAGGCGCATGTCCTCCCTGGTAATACCCAAGTGACTCGAACCCAGATTCTCCATGTAGTCTAGTCACCTGGTTCTAGGCCGACCCCTAGCTCTCGTATCCGCCGGCTTGGAAAATAACAACTGCCTAGGACGACCAGTTTGCGGCATCCGTATCATGTGGCCAAGTGATCTTCTACGTCAAATTAAATTCATTTTAAGTTGTTAAATGAAGGTAACTGTATGTTTTTATTTTTTAAGACAGAGCATTTTTACTTGCAGCTGAATTGTATAAATAATGTATTTATTTTGACGTAGTAAAGTGTATTAAGAAAATCGACGGAAATTTCCATTTTTATCTAAAAAAAAAACCCAGATCATTTGATAATTGTGATGTATTATTTATTTATTTATTTATTTATTTATTTATTTATTTTGAAATATTTTGAAAAGATGAAAGAAGTACGTTCAAGATTAAATTCGGTTTCAAACAAAACAGCTGCAGTATATCCATAACTTTTTCCCGCCACAGCCTATAGACTTATTTTCCGTAGTAGGATTGAATGAGTGGCTATTCGTTGGTGGAGTCTTGAGCACCAAGTCCCAGTTGGCAGTCGAAGGTTTCTTAACTCGTAGTAAACTTTTTTTTTCGTGAATTTGTAAACAAGAGCCCCCGAAGGCGTAATTCCACCACGTGACGGACCATTGGCAGTGACTGCGCGAACGAGTCACAGACGCGAACGAATGAACGACCGCACTCTCTATTTTTAGACATTTCAGGAAAAATCGGCGAAAGTCCTCTAACCTTCCTCGCCGACTGCGTCATTGCGAACCGAGGAGTAGATTCATGGTGGGGGTGGAGGTCGAGGAAGGGAAGGTAAACGAGAGGCATGATGGGAAAGGAGGGACTTCCAATAGCGATGAAAATTCATGGATCCCTTTGGAAATACTGCAAAAGGATAAAAGAAGAAAATCGTTGATGACGAGAAAGGAAAAGAAATTGGATGTTTTTCCGAAATTCCAATTTATCATTTTTTCCTTCATGCTTGTTTGTTTTTAAAGAAGTGAGAGAGCTTATCTGCCTTGAAATTGAAATTGCTTGGCGTAGCATTGATTATTTACCAAAAGAAAATCAGAAATAGCGGGACAAATTGCAGGGAAAAGATTTTCTGGATAAATAGCATTAACTTGAAATCTCTACAGTTTTTTTTCCATAAGATTAGTTTCAACTTTCACTTAATTGTTTCCATTCAAACAGATTGTTAATAATGGGTTTCATTTCAACCGATCAATTTCTCTTATCAATAAATCAGAAGAGTGAAGAATAATTTGCCTGTTGCCATAATATTTTACCTTAGGAAAACTGTTTTGATAAATAATTATTATTGTATACTTGAGATAAACGGAGCTGACATTTAACTATAATCTGATAATTTATGTAGACACTATCAAAGCTGTTGTGAAAAGTCATTGTAAATTTACTGCTGATCCCCTGTTGAACCACCCTCTAAAATTAGAAATGCTATAGTGCGTTTCATTGCAACTTGAATGTGTTAGAACAGTTACGGGAGCGAATAACATGTAGTTGATCCAATATCAATGCCTCGACGATGTCGCTTACAATAACGAGCTGGTGAAGATGACGTGACTAACGTTGGAAGCGAAGACGAAGCAGCTTCAGCCATTTTGGATGTTGCTATTTCTCACCAATCACAACAACTTACGCCGCACTTACCTTTCTATGCGACGTCACATCAAGGCGTGAAAAGGTTGCGTAACTGTTCCAATACACTCAAGTTGTTCTGAAATGCACTATAGAAAATTTTATTTGTGGATTTCCGGGTCAAAACCCATTAAATTTCAGCATAATTTGAACCGGTGGAAATGCTATTAAATGTTAATAGATTTTTCGAAAGAGAATGTAGCTATTTCATTAGGCGCCATAGAGGGAAAGTCTTACTCTCTATTATATCAGTTCAGTGAGTTCCAAACATGGCTGCTTAATTGTTGAAACCAGTGAGCTCAATAAACAACTGGAGTGCTCGCTGTAGCTCACTGGCCTGCATCAAAGAGAAGCCAGATTTATCGATTACTTATGTCTGGTTTATAAGGACGGGTGCAGTGAAAAGCCTGTGTCACATTCAGCTACTTTGCAGCGAAATCGCCGCATCTGGCGCAATCGACGCGGTTTTGGTTGCCAGAGCCGTTTCACATTCAGTGAATTCGCGGCGAAGTCGGCACATCTGGCGACAACTGCGAGGATTTTCGAGTTCCAACCGAGCTAGAATTTTTAGAAGCCGACCCGCTGAGCCAATTAGCTACAGGTGAGAATCTCTCCAGGCCCAGATTCCTTAGCGACTGCTTCCAGCCAGTCAAGTCAGCAATATTGAATTTCTCCGATAACGTGTTCTCCGTGCAAATGTGCTTCGTTTTCTAACGTTTTTCCTAATAAAACAAAATGATATATACATATACACCATGTCAAGAAAGCCATCTTACGAGGCGAATCAAAAATTATCTACATTTTTGCTATAACACACCTTCAAGGTTTTCATACTGCCTTCTGCGCTTGCGTGCTTAGAGTTGGTACGACTGCGGTCACGAGTGCGAAATTTGATCCCCATTACAGTTCTATTTCAGTGTAAACATGTATCTGGCTATTACAGTGTAAACATGTCCGCTCCGTTAGCAGTTTGCACATCAGGCAGTGATCCAATTGTTATAGTCGGAGGCTATGCAAGGGGTGTGAATGTATCAACAAGATGAATTTTGAAGTACTAAAACACCCTCCCTACAGCCCAGATCTGCTCCCTCAGACTTTCATCTGGTTGGGCCGCTCAAGGATGCTTTGCGAGGTCGTCGACTTTCCACAGACTTAGACGTGCAGGAAGCGATACAAAAGTTGCTTCGCGAGCAACCGAAAACCTTCTTCTTGAAAGGAATACGCAAGCTTGTGGACTGCTAGACCAAGCTCATTGATAAGGGAGATGACTATGTAAAATATGATGTACATATTGAACTCCTCCTACCTTTGTGTAAATAAATTGTAGAACGAAATGTATCGATAAGTTTTGACTCGCGCTTGGTGTATATACACACGGTGTCTAGAAAGCAACTGCGACCGGATGAACCAACAGCCACTCAGAGAAAGTTCTCCTAGCTCCCCGCTTCGAATGACGCCTAGGAAATGCCTGGAATTGGACCGCGAATTCGCTGATGTGAAAGCGCTTAATTACAAGTAATAGTTAACTACTATGTTGATTTTGGTTGTCAATTAAGGCGTTGTAAAAAATAAAACGATTGTCCATTTCCATAAGTAAGTATCGAAACAGCTTGGTAATCTATTTGAGTGAAGCCAGATTATCGATTACTTACATATGGTCTGTAGGGAAAACTGCCATCACGTACATGCAGGGAGGTGAGACGCTAGTTGTTTATTGAGATCACTGGTTGAAACTGCTCATAAGATTTAAGGACCTGTATCACTACAGAGCCCGCTCTAGGGACGGACAACCCAGACATTTGTCCGGGGGGAAATCTAAAAGGAGGCATTTTGGCTGTGAATGTGACAAAATATTGATAAGTTTTATACCCAATTACTAACACTTTATATCTGTCGAATTATTTCTTTGGCTAAAATTACCATGCAATTTACCAAGGACGTTGCGTGAACTTGTTTGAAACCGGAATATGATGGAATATCATGCTTTGAATTGAAGGAAAATCAAGACTGAGAAAGGTGAATTCGTTACACAATAGCATTAATTTTGCTAATATGTCGGTAGTGATAACAAGTGCAAGTTATATTATGTAGAAGCTGTTTGAGTTTATAGAAATTTGAACAAATTTAAAAAATCTATTTAACTTCTATAAGATTTAATTAATATAAACAAAAATAACAAGATTAAACAGAGTATAAAAAAACCCGACTTTAATGACACTTTCAGTCCACATCTTAAAACTACTGAACCGATCTTGATGAAACTTGGATTTATCCCTAAGTTGAAAGATACTTAATCCAATTAAGAAAAAAGTTGAAAAAAAGAATTATTGCAATTCGATTTCTAGTTTCTGAGAAATATGTGGACAAACATACATACATAAACACACTTATGAAATTTGGCATACTTGTTTAGAAGCCCACATAGACTAACATATATGAATATTGTGCAATATCACACACTATTATATCGAATTGATAACCTCCTTTTTTGAAGTCGGTTAAAAACTGACAACAATTTCTATCGTAACAACACAGTTTTAAAAATACAGAAGAATATTAAAACCCGATTCAACATAAAACAATTTAACTACGTAGTTTAAAAAAAACCTTAAAATACCTTAAAATAAAAAAAAACCCGTCCCCAAATACAATAAAATTATATATACAGGGATTTACATTTAAAATTAAGAACCTTCCCATGTTAAAAATCCCTTAAGTAGCACTTAAATATACAAATATACATTTAAAAATTAAACCAAAGTTGTGTGAGCTGCAAAGTCTAAAAATCCTTGAGGATTTAGCACTTGACTAAAAATTCGGGAACTTGACTGGAGATTATTCTTCTTAACGTAGCTTGAAGAGCAAGTCAAGCCTTGAAAGAAGTAACTGCTGAATTAAATAATTTCACATACCTGGAGTTAAATAATTAAATAGAATTAAATAGAGACGATAGAAAGTGTCCAAGATCGTAAAATTCTAAGAGAAGGTAGTCTCTTGAAGTCAGTTGTAGATAAAAAAAATAAAATAAAAAGTTACATCATTAACGTTTTCGAGGTGATAAACACACTCACTCATCAGATCTTCTGCTCCTACAAGCCCCACTCTCCCTCCCAAACATATAAAATGAAAAGAAGTAATTAAAAAATTAACCCTTTCAGTCCCTGTGTCCATTACAACGGACATACATGATTTTTATGTATATGGCTCTTAAATTCATGTGCAAGTATTTTTTACATATTTTTATTGTTTCTATGTTTTCTATTAGTTTATTACTTTATAAAAATAATCTTTAAAGACACCCATCTCCATTGTGAAGGACGTAAGTGGGTGATATATGGTCGTAAATCGCAATTTTAAATTATTGTATTTTTATCATTAGTGCATGTTATTTAGCAATTTTCAAGCAAGGAAAAAATTCTGTCATTAAAAGAAAAAATTCGGATCTGAAAGAGCTACAATTAAAAATTAAAATTATAAAATCAACCATTCAGGGCTTAAATCATATGATGTCTGCGCTATCGTGTTTTCGTCTTCTTTTATTATAAATTAGCCAAATTCTTGTCCAAATTTTTAAAACAGTTTTTTGTAGATATGTATGCAATAAAAAAATTCCATACAAGGAAAAAATATTATAGAAAATATTTATTGTAAACAAAATTGGAAGTTTTGTAATATGGACATCAAATATATGTACAATAACATTCCAATTATGGAAACCTTAGAAATTATTAAAAAGAATTTAAGGAAAAAATACAAATTTAAAATTGTTATGTTAATCCTGAATTGTATAAACCTTTGTGTTCAAAATAGCCAATTCATTTTCAACAATCAATTATACTGTCAATATGAGGGTTTACCGATGGGAAAACCTCTATCACCTGTTTTATCTAATATTTATTTGAATGAATGGGAGACACAAATTATTAGCTGTTCTGAAATCTCTAAAGATGTAATATTATGCATTAAATATGTTGATGATATTTTTACGATTTATGAAAAAATAGTACTGATAAAATAATGCTAATTTTACGCAACAAAAAATACTGAAATTATCAATTAATGAATGTAATAATGAAAGTGCTCAATTTTTTAGATTTGAATATTAGATATCATAAAAATAAATGGGAATTTGATATATATGAAAAACCAACACAGGGAAACTCCCTTTCACACGACTGATCTGCCATACCAAAGAGATATAAATTCAATACCATAATTAATTTGATAAATAGAGCCAGAAGCTTATGCTCACCCAACTACTTAATAAAATATAGTCATAGACTGAAAGATAAGTTAATAAAAAATAAATATCCAAGTAAAATCATTGAAAGTTTACTAATAGACACATTTCAAAATAAAAGAATAAAAGAAAACAAAAAAAAGTAAAGAGGATAAAATAAGAATATCCATAGATTATGATAAAAGTTTCTATAAAATTAAAAAAATATTTAAAGATACAAATATAGAGATAGTACCCAAAATTAAAAATGCTATTAAAAACAAATTAATAAAAATGGATAGACAAAAATCCAAAATGAAAAAGAAAATAATGAAAAATATGATATAATATATAAAATTAATGTAAGAATTATGAAATGAATTATATAGGACAATCTTCAAGATTCCTAAAAACAAGAATAGCGGAACATAATAGAGTGGTGAGATTAAATGATTGCAATTATGCTATGGCTAAACACAGTAGTGCTACGGGACATTCTCCTGATTGAGATAATGTAATAATTCTGAATCGGGGAAATAATGAAAAAAAAACAAAACAGAATAATCAAAGAAGCGCTTCTAATAAAAGAAGACGACAATACGATAGCGCAGACATCATATGACTTAAGCCCTGATTGGTTTATTTTATAATTTTAATTTTTTAATTACTTCTTTTCATTTTATGTTTGGGAGGGAGAGTGGGTTTTGTAGGAGTAGAAGATATGATGATGAGTGTGTTTATCACCTCAAAAACGTTAATCATTGTGTTAATGATGTAACTTTTTATTTTATTTTTTTATCTACAACTGACTTCAAGAGACTACCTTCTCTTAGGATTTTACGATCTTGGACACTTTCTATCGTCTCTATTTAATTCAGCAATTTCACTTCTTTCAAGGCTTGACTTGCTCTTCAAGCTACGTTAAAAAGAATTAATCTCCAGTCAAGTTCCCGAATTTTTAGCCAAGTGCTAAATTCTCAAGGATTTTAAGACTTCGCAGCTCACACAACTTTGGTTTGATTTTTAAATGTATATTTTGACCAGCACCCCTTCAAGGCATACGCATGGTTCGCCCCAACAACGATTGCACATTGCAAACTTTGCATAACAGGCTGAGAAAGCTTTAAAGCTGGTGCATCAAACGGCAGGTGCACGAGCCTCAAGATGAGTAAACGTCCGGATATAACGGAAATCCAAAAAGGGATGATAATAGGCTATCGCAGAAAGGGTGGCACCATCTCCGAAACGGCGCGATTTGCGAACTGTTCACGGTCCGCTATAGTGAAGGTGTACAAAGAGTGGACAGAAGGGACAGAAATCGCGTCCCAACGCCATCATTGTAAAGGGTCACGAGCCATCGACCAACGGGGTGAGCGGCGCCTACGACGACTCGTAAAAGGTGACAGGAGAACCACAATCCATCAACTGACCACCAAATTCAACAGTGGTGCCAGTAGACGTGTATCCGACTTTACCGTTGAACGCACCCTGCTACGGATGGGCCTGAACAGTCGAGGCATGGTTGCTGCACCCATGTTGACCAGGGGTCATCGTCAGCGACGCCTAAACTTTGCACGTGAGCACCGCTATTGGACCACAGACGATTGGGCTGCCTTCTCCGACGTGTCAAGGTTTTTGCTGCATAAGATTGACGGGCGACGGCGAGTGCGTCGTGAACGTCATGAAAAGAGACTGCAGGAGGCTATTGTGGGCCGGAAACAGACTGGTGGGGGCAGTGTGCATGTGTGGGGGATCTTTTGTTGGGAGCAGTTAGGTCCACTGATTCGTCTTGAGGGTAATTTGAATGCCTGTGGCTATTTGTCAATCGTAGCGGACCAGGTGCACCCGTACATGCTCACGATGTTCCTACAATGTAATGGTGTGTTCCAGCAAAACAATGCATCCTGCCACAAGGCCCGCTAATTCACCGGACATCAATCCAATCGAACATCTGTGGGAGCACCTTGATTGCCATGTACGGCAGCTGGAACCTCCACCTATGACTCTCGAAGTTCTGTGGACAGCGCTTCAAGCGGAATGGACTGCCATACCATCGGATATATACCATACCATGACTGTGTATATTTTTTAAGTGCTGCTTGAGGGTTTTTAACATGGGAGGGTTTTTTTAATATAATTTTTAAACTATCATAAATTTATTATTTAATTTAATTAATAGTTAATTTAAAAATAAATTTAAAATGAGTTTGCTAAATTCTCTATACTTTTAAAGCGATAGGAATTTATAGAACAGGGCAAAACAATTTTTTTTTACCGAGTGGTCTGTTAAAGATGAGGTTACTCGTCAAAAAAGTGACGTGATTTTAGAGCATAGGAAATAACCTTTTTTCTTAAAGGTCAAATAAAAACGTTTCTTGTGATTTTAGCGTAGTTAACGTTATTTTGTTTAGTTTTATAGGATATAAGCTTTGTTTGTTTGATTGTGCAATAATATATTTTGTAATTATATTAGAAATGCATCTGAATAACAATTTGTAACCAGGTATAAGTACATTTTAATTTTTACTGGTTAGTGCTAATTGACAGTTAATCTTATTTTGAATGTTTCTTTCTAAATATAATACGCTTTTATCGAAATTTAAAACCATTTGATTTTTGTTTAAAATAAAAGTTATACTGGATTAATGCCAAACTAAGACACTACAACACAGTTATTAGACCTGAGAGTCTCTATGCGTCAGAATGTCTCGCCTTAAATACGGCCAAACAATTGGATTCAATAGAAAAGAAGGAAAGGAAAATTCTTAGAAAGATTGTGAGACCAAAATATGAAAACGGGATTTGGAAATTGAGAAGTAATAACGAAATATATGCGAAAACGGAGAGAATTGTCTCGGTGATGAAAAAGAGACGAATAGCAGTCTACGGACATCTAAAAAGAATGGATGAAAGAAGATTGACAAAACGTATTTTCAATTACTTTGATCAAAATCCTAAAACGCAAATGAACTGGTTCAATGAAGTTAAGGCTGACCTCGAGAAGTTGGGAATGACAGAGGAAAAGATAAACGACAGAGATGCATTTAGAAGAGGAGTTGAAATATTTAGGGGTTTCCGAGAGAAGGTGAAGAAGGGGACAGGGACGCTATGGACAGAAGAAAGGAGAAAGCAGCATAGCGAAAAAATGAAGCAGTACTGGATGGAGAGAAAGAGAAGGAAATCATGAGTGTTGATTTGCGTTGTCTTTTGGTGCCCAAATTCGAATGAAGAAGAGAAGAAGAAAAGATATACTGGGTGTCCCTACGGCACACATCCAAAAAGCCTCAATACCTATGAGAATCACCCTCATGTATATTAACTGAAATATTACCTTATGGGGATATTAAAGATTCTGTGTTTTGTCGAACCCTTCAGTAATCCTTAGAAGATGCACAGAAGTTGGTGGCAGACACTTCTAACATTTATTGTAATTACATGTTTTCTAACTAATATGTGCGGTTTTTCAATAATTCAATTGTAGAAACCTTTGAAATGATTTAGCTGTTCCTAGAGGAAATATCAATTTTACCAAGAAACTCCTAATTTTCCTTTAAGCTTGTATGCTTTTTAAACCTATTTCATGTATTCTGTTTTTTCTGACAGTCTAAGAATTATCTATCAGTGTTGCTGACTTGATTTAGTTTGTTTAGATTCATCATCAAAGATTTCTCACGACAACTCAGAACTTCCTATAAATGAACGGATATAAATTAAGAGAAGGACGAGACACAAGAACCCTGGAATACAATAAATAATAGTTATAAATTAAAAATACAAATTAAATAAAAAATAAGATATAATAAACAAAAATAATTAATCAAAATCAAAATAAAAAGCTGACTATCCTTTATCAAAGCAAAAAAGGATAATTCTCTAAAAGCAAATAGAATATTAGAGAATTATCCTGAAGTTATGAAAGTTGTATGACAATCGACAATCGAACAGTGTAGTGTATCGGTATTCGTGTGGAACTTGAAGCATAGTTTCCATAATCTCACCCTTCATAATCATATTCCAAGGGAAATACACTGAACTAGAAAAGAAGCCTGATGTACCCACAAAGGTCATCCAAAGTATGAAAGAAAATTGCCTCCTCTTGGTGGAGGAAAATTTGATTGACGACTGTCTAGACTAGAAGCAGACCACTAGTATTAGATAAAACACGACCTATGAAGTCCAGTAATCTGGAAATATGACATTATCAATATCTTCAAAATTAATATCAAGTATATGCCTTGGATCACGATATCTCTTTCTATGCATAGGATGATTTAAAATGCCCGAGACTAGCTCGTTGCCATGATTTTCTATATTGGGTAGCATGGATTCCATGAGCCCTTGAACGTATTTGCCAATATGAGTCATGTTGAAGTCATTATAAATGGAGGAATTGCGAACAATTCTCCGATCCTTTTGCGCAATAGTCCTAAGGGTAACGTTTTGGAACGTTTGCAGTTCTTTCCACCTAGTCTTACATATTGTGGCCCAGACGGGCATACCATACGTCAATATGGTCCGAACTATGACCTTATAGAGTAGGAGTTTATTATCAATGTTTAGAGCACTATTCCGGCCCAGCAGAGCTATCAAGCTAAACTTGGCTCTCCTGGGCTTATTCAACGCATAAGTTGCGTGGGGAGTCCAGGTAAGTTTAGAGTCAATAACAACACCAAGATATTTATAAGTATCAACCCAGTACAGTTTTTTGCCATATAGTGTTAGAGAATCTAATGATCTTTTTCTCTTCTTGGAGACAAACATCGCCTTGCATTTGTCTACATTCAATTTTAGCCTCCACTTGCTAAACCAGCTTTCACACTCCTTTAGAGCCTTCTGTAGCCGCGAGACTACTACGGCTGGTTGACGAGCACAGGTCAGTATAGCAGCGTCATCTGCGTAAAAAAAGAGCTTACATTTGGAAGGACTTGGAAAGTCTCGCATAAAGTAATTGAATAATACTGGCCCCAGGACTGAACCCTGTGGGACACCAGCTTTTACTTCATACATAGGAGATAGACTATCCCCAACTCTGGCCTGAAAGAACCGGTTGGAGAGAAACGAGTGTATCAGAGTAATTATATCTTGAGGAAATCCATCCATAATCATTTTAAAAATAAGACCATCGTGCCAGACTTGGTCGAAGGCTTTGTGTACATCGAGGAAAACGACCCCACAATACATAGAGAAATTAAGGGGCTCATTGATATCCGCTGCGAGCCTCCGTGTTTGGAGTTGGCAGGAATGGTTTGAGCGAAAGCCAAATTGTTCATCGCGGATGAGATCGTTGGCATCACAGTACTCAATGAATCTCTTGAGAATTGTTTTTTCCAGGATTTTGGAGATTGATGGTAACAAGCTGATGGGCCTGTAGCTAACAGGATTTGCAGGATTTTGTCCTGGCTTAGGAATGCTTAAGACAACTGATTGCTTCCAAGCATCCGGAAAGTAAGTGTTCTTCCAGCAGTCGTTAATCACTTTTGCAATATCTTGCATTGTATTTTAAGGTAAATTTTTCAAAGCACTGTTCTTAATAGAGTCTTTACCTGGAGCTTTTCTCGTTTTTAAATTTTTAACGATGCTTTGGACTTCATTTACATCAATGCTATGTTTTGGGAATTCATTGCCGTGAATATTATAGAAGCCAGTTTTGCAGGATTTTACTTTCTCAGACATATCAAGTCCTATTTGCCGACCATCAGTAGGCGTGACAAACTGTTCTGAAAGTGAACTTGCAATAAGCTGCGTTTTATCATCATCATTCGTGATGAATTTGCCATTTTGGGCTAACAGGGGTGGGATATTAATGGCTTTCTTGTTTTGCAAGGCTCGAATCATGCACCAAATAGATTTATCGTGGGTCGACAGACTCTTAACTTTATCGTCCCACCTGTCATTACGAAGTGCTTTTACCTCCTCGTGAACTCTTCTTGTGAGCCTATTATACTTGGTCTTAAGCCATGAATCACGAGTTCGGTACCACTGCCTTCTAACCTTATTCCTTTGCTCAATTAATTGTTTGATTTCTGGGGTGAGATCAAGGTGATCAGCTCGCTTCGACTCTAAGGGTGAAGCACTAGAGTCAATAGCTGCATTTATACGTTTAGTAAGCATTTTCACATTGGTATCTATATCGCTCGTACTATGTACGTTATTTAGTGGGTCGTCATCGTTTTTGAGAATTTCTCTAAAAAACTTCCAGTCTTGTTTGAGCCTCAGTTCTTCTTTGAGGTCAATGTTTACGTTGTCAAAATTTAGTGCAACTGGTTTATGGTCTGAGGATAGATCATTGACAGTATAGATACTGAATGATTTGTAGAAGCCCTTCAACAACACAATATCAAGTACATCGCTTGAAGGAGAATGATCACAATAATATGTATCATCCACAGGGCCAACTGCAATAATATCAGATTGCCTTTGCACGTAACCATACAAAAGGACACCGTTTTGGTTATGGCATCTTGAATTCCAGTGCGAGTGCTTAGCGTTCAGGTCTCCCGCCATAATAATGGGAATATTCCCGGAAAACAGCTCGTCAAGCTCATTGGCATTGAATTTATGCTTGGGCGCATTATATAGAGCCACTAGTTTCACCTCTCCCAGTGTGGCATCAGTAATGATAGCAGAGGCAGCTTTCATTCCCATATAGTCTTGGGTTGGTTCCTCCCGATGATGAATGCCTTTCTTAATAATAATTGCTGACCCACCTGACGGGGACTTTACTGTAGTGGGAAGAATTCTGTCTTTACGATAGATACAGTAACCAGGCAGCCTGAAGTCGCGGTCTGGCCTTAAGTGTGTCTCACATAGAAATGCTACGTGTATGTCTATATCCCATTGGGTTAGGAAGTTGTAAAACTCAATACGCCTCCGGGGAACCCCCCTGGCGTTCCATATTACGCAACGAAGTTTACCTCGATTTGTAATAGAATAGCATCGATCAGCCATACTGTCAGTGTTTATTCGTAAGTATTCCACTCATCAGTGGCATTTTCTTGCCCAGTTCGTTTAATAAATTGCATACACTGCCAATTTGTTTATACATTAGTTGAAAATCATTCACGTTAATGCTCTTATCTTGTTTGGAGACCATTGAGGCATAGGAAATCTCCGGGGACACTTTAGCACTTTGCACTCTCCTGACTTGCGGATATTTAGGACATTTTGTGTAACTGGAGGTGTGTTGTCCATTACATGGAATACATTTTGGGGGATCTTGTCCTTTTACATTTGGGCAGTCTTTTGACTGATGATCTTTAGCGCATTTGTTACAGCGAGGGGCTTCAGTACACCCTAGAGATATTTGACCAAATCGTAAGCAATTAAAGCATTGTAATGGTCTCTTATTTCCACGGAACATTTCGATGGATACAGCTAAGGGTCCTATGCGAGTAACATTTCTTAGAGTCTTGTTGTGCTCTGTGTTCGCTAACAGAACCAGAACCATGGGCATATCAATGGATCCTTTAGATTTTTTAAGTCTAATCACTTTCTCAGGAAAATAATTGACCTTTTTTAGGTCTTCCTTAAAATCGTTAAGGTCATAGGTCACGTCTACATTTCGTATAACGTATTTGAGGACTTTTTCCGATTTAAGTTGATGGTGCTGAATCTTTAGCACGTTATCAGCCTTTATGCCAGACACCAATTTACTATGCGTTTCCTCATCATGACACCTTATTTTGATCGTCTCTGCTATGCCTGTGTGTACAGTAATTTGGTTAATCGCCACATGCTTTTGAATCTCGCCCAGGATTTGCTTGATTGGCTGACCGTGAGTACGTATTATGATTGGCGGAATATAGGAGCTGCTCTTGGTATTTGGCTTTTCAACATTTTTTCGCTGTTCGGACTTGCCTTCTCGAAAAGCAACAGCGATTGTATCATTTATATCAACAACATCCTTGATGTTGTCAATTTTCAACGCTTGTACGAAAATCGACAATCGAACAGTGAAGTGTACATTCGTTAGGATGGGACGAAAGCAGCGCTTTCACAAAGCTCATCTAACCAGAATAAACTCCAAAGGAAATACACTGAGGTAGTCAAGAAGCCTAACCAACCCAAGCGGTCTTCCATATTATACAAAAAAGAAAATAAGATTGACGATTGCCAGAAACAAAAAACAAACGAAATAAAAAATACAAGGAGAAATAAGATTATCACATCTTCCAGTAGTCTGGGAAAGAGACGTTGCTAATATCTTCAAAATTGATGTCAAGAACGTGCCTCGGTTTACGATACTTCGTATGCCAGTTCATATTCATTGAGTTCTCCAGTATCCCTTTCACAAGCTTATTGTCGTGAGTCTTCATCTTCTGTATCATAATCAAAAGGAGATCCTGTATAAACTTACCGATATGGGCCATGTTTAAATCGAGGTGGATGGATTGGTTTTTCACCGTCCTTCTGTCCAGCTGGGCAATGGTCCTCAGGGTAACATTCTGGAATGACTATAGTTCACTCCATCTGCTTTTACAGATAGTCGCCCACGCAGGCATGCCATAGAGGAGTATGGTCCGGATAATCGATTTGTACAGAAGTAGCTTGTTGTCAATGCTGAGGGCGCTGATGCGACCCATAAGAGCTATGATACTGTACTTAGCCCTCTTCGCTTTGTTCAGAGCATAGGACATATGCTGGTTCCATGAGAGTCTTGAGTCAATGATAACTCCCAGGTACTTGTAGTTGTATAACGCTTGTACTAACGGACGGGTTTATATATAGTTTGCATGGGGAATAGTAAGACGGTATTGGCTGAAAAACAAGAAGAGAACCAATGAGATTAATTAGAAGAACTGTTGGGATAGGATAGGACGGAGGACAAATAGGAAATAATAAGGGGGCGGCGAGAAAAATGCAATAGGATGACACATATGAAATTGAAATTATAAAAAAGTTTAGGAATGCCAGGGTGCCTAGCAAAAAGATTTAGTAAAATTCCCTGAATTCCCCGAATTTCTTATTTGGAAATTCAATTCCCTCACCCCTAATGGCATTAACCTTAGCAAAGGCACCATTCCCTCATTACCTTTCCCATATCCCTCTCCAACTTCAGCTATTCCTTAATTTGTCGCAAGCTTATGGGCCCTTTTCTTTTTTCTTTTTTCTTTATCTTATCTTTTATTTCTTTATTTCAATGTTCTTTCATATTTTTCTACCTTTGACCGGATGCTCGTGCGTGTGGGACTATTTTATAGGGTGACTAGCGACCGGGAATTGCCAGGGAATATTTTTTATTTTTTTGTTTTTTATTTTATTTTATTATTTATTTTTTTTTTAACCGGGAACAGTCATGGAATATAAAATCGAAAATTTTGAACAATGTCAATAATATTCTTTCATGACAGCCTTTTTTGTCTGCTGATAATCAGGAAAAATCAAGGATAATTCAGAGAATTTTACGAAATCTTTTTGCTAGGCACCCTGGCATTCCTAAACTTTTTTATAATTTCAATTTCATATGTGTCATCCTATTGCATTTTTCTCGCCGCCCCCTTATTATTTCCTATTTGTCCTCCGTCCTGTCCTATCCCAACAGTTCTTCTAATTAATCTCATTGGTTCTCTTCTTGTTTTTCAGCCAATACCGTCTTACTATTCCCCATGCAAACTATATATAAACCCGTCCGTTAGTACAACTTTCATAACTTTAGGATAATTCTCTAATATTCTATTTGCTTTTAGAGAATTATCCTTTTTTGCTTTGATAAAGGATAGTCTCTATCCGAAACGTCAGCTTTTTATTTTGATTTTGATTAATTATTTTTGTTTATTATATCTTATTTTTTATTTAATTTGTATTTTTAATTTATAACTATTATTTAACTTCCTATAAATAAGATATATACCAGTAAACTGTGGATACTTACAGTTAAGTTGAAGAATAGGGAGACGCTCCAGTTGTCCACAAAAGAATTTATTTCAACACATGTACACTGAGTTAGCAAAACTCATGGGATAGCAAGCACATTGATTGATGGGCATGGCTCACGAATTCACAGGGGTAAGAGCTTGGATAAGATTCTGGGAATGGACCATTAGACGTTGTGGGAAGAGCTTGGATAAGTGATTAATCAGAAATGGCACGTCGTCGCGAGTTGACGTCTTTTGAACGGGGTATGATAGTAGGTGCCCGACGCATGGGATGTTCCATTTCGGCAGTGGTGCAGCAATTTGGCTTTCCCTGCTTAACTGTCTCCAGGGTGTGTCGGGAATGGCTGGATGAAGGTATCACAGTCCACAACAGGCACCATACCGGGCGTCCAGCTGCCCTGAATGATCGTGACCGGCGACACCTGGGACGAATGATTCAGAGAGACAGGAGCGCAACAGTGCAGCAAATCACAGACCAGTTCAATACTGGCCGCACTAGAAACGTCTCTCGGTGGACAATCCGTCGGAATCTGCATGCCCTCGGGTTTGGCAGCCGTCGCCCTACACGGGTGCCAATGCTTACCCAGCGTCATCGGACACTCCGGCGTGCATTTGCCACCAACCATCTTGGCTGGACTCTGCAACAGTGGCGTAACGTCATGTGGTCAGATGAGTCACGATATCAACTGTACCACGCTGATGGGAGGCACCGTGTGTGGCGCAGACCGCACGAAACGATGGATCCCGCATGCCAACAGGTGGTGGGGCGTCAGTGATGGTCTGGGGTGCATTTTCCTGATTTGGAATGGGCCCTCTGGTTATCCTGGACCAAACGTTGAATGGTCCATGTATCGTCAACTCATCGGAGACCATCTGCACCCGTTTTTGACATTTCAATACCCTGACGACGTAGCAGTCTTTCAAGATGACAATGCTCCACCACATCGCTCCAATGTCGTCCGCGAATGGTTCGAGGAGCATGCAGGAGAGGTCCAACGACTGAGCTTGCCAGCCCGGAGTCCTGACATGAATCCCATCGAGCATATCTGGGATGCTGTTGAAGTCAGGCTCCGGGCACTGGATCATCCGCCCACGAACGGGCAGCAACTATCTTCGGCTCAGCAGACTATCTAGTGTCAACTGCCTCCAGAAGTGTACCAGGGACTTGCAGACTCACTACCACGCCGTATTGCTGCACTCCACAGGGCCAGAGGTGGCCCGACCAGATATTAAGTAACTATCCCATGAGCTTTGCTAACTCAGTGTACATTTCGTCTACTAGGCAGACATGGTTCAGTGTGAGTCCTCTTTCTTTTGTGGACAAGTGGAGCGTCTCTCCCTATTCTTCATCTTATCAGAACTTCCTACTTTAACATTGATTTCCGAAAAATTTTATGCACGCAATTCGTCCATTTTCTGAAATTGAATACTACATTGTCCAATGAACCAGTTCCACCAACCAAATTCTTCAAAATGACATAATTCCCGAAAACATACGAGGGTGGGCTGAAAAGTAATGCCTCCAAGGCCATAACACTTTTATTTTTTAACGAATTAAAAAAAATTTTTTTTCAAATGATGGCTTATTTTGTTCTCTTTCAAAAACACTTTATGTCTATGTCACTAGATGGTGTAGGTGTGCTGAAAATGAAACATAATGGCGACCTACATGGAAGTCAGGTTGAAACAGCGCGCAGTGATTGAGTTTTTGACAGCTGAAGGTTGCGATCCTGTCCAAATTCATCGCCGAATGACAGCTGTATACGGCAATGCAACTTTTGACTTCAATACAGTGAGAAGATGGGCAAGATTAGTGAAAGAACGAAACCCGGCAAGCTCTAGCCTAGCTGATCAACCCCGCAGTGGACGACCAATCACAGCAACAGGCGAGCCACATCGAGTTCGTGTCGATCAAATGATTCGTTCCAACCGCCGAATTAAGCAATATGACATCGCTACAGAGCTCCAAATTTCCAAGGAGAGAGTGCACGTTATCATAACCGAGTTGCTGGGATATCGTTAGGTGTGTGCTCGTTGGGTACCGCATATGCTCACTCCTGAACTCAAAGAGAAGAGAAAGAACGTTTGCCAGGATCTGTTGGCCCGGTACGAGCGCGAGGGTGAGGCTTTTCTGCAGCGCATTCTCACGGGGGATGAATCATGGGCACATCATTTTGACCCAGAGAACAAACGACAATCGTTGGAATATCGCCATGCAACATCTCCGCGTCCCAAAAAGTTCAGGGTTGTCAAGTCAGCAGGGAAAGTCATGTTGACCATCTTTTGGGACTTCCAGGGTGTTGTCCACCTTGACTTCTTGGAACCAGGAACCACGATCAACTCAAAACAGTACGTGCAAACGCTAGAGAAGCTTCGCGCTCGGTTGCTCCGAGTTCGGAAGGGTATGGACCCTATTCTGCAGCACGACAATGCACGTCCGCACACAAGTCGAGAAACACAAGAAGGGTTGCAGCGACTGAAGTTCATGGAGGTTCTACCGCATCCGCCGTACAGCCCTGACCTCGCTGCCAGCGATTTTCACTTGTTCCCAAAGCTTAACGAATCGCTTAAAGGACATCGATTCAGCTCTGATGACGAGCTGAAAGACGCGATTCGATCCTGGTGTCGAAAACAACCAAATGACTTCTTCTCCGACGGGATGTCACAACTAGTGTCACGTTGGCAAAAGTGTGTGGACAGAGATGGGGACTATGTTGAAAAGTGAATAATGCATTAAAAAGAGAACAAAATAAGCCATCATTTGAAAAAAAAATTTAAATTCGTTAAAAAATAAAAGTGTTATGGCCTTGGAGGCATTACTTTTCAGCCCACCCTCGTACATTTTATGAAATAAGGTAAGTGTTACTGATAAATCACATAATCGTTAATATCTCCATAATAATAACATTTCGGATAACATACATGGGGATGATTCTCATAGGTATTGAGGTTCTTAACAAAGTGGTTCATTTTGGACGTGTACCGTTGGGATACTCTGTATATTTTTAAAAAGTATATATTTAAGGGGCGGCAATTTGTCTTTTTGTCCGGGGCGACATAAAAGCTAGAGCGGGCTCTGATCACACACAAGTGATTGACCAATAAAAATGAGGAGTATCTGAGTTACACCAATACAGAAGGATAATCAACTTAAATAACCAATTGACCAAAGTTTTATATTATGCCACATGAAAAGTAATATTGTATAAAGGAATAACTAGAAGCGTTCCAAAGCAGCAGTACAATCGGCCTTTTCTTAAAATCACCACTTTCTTATGCAACGAAAGTGCTATTTAACAAGACCGATGCAATAAAAAAACGAATATGGCTGACATTGCAGTTGGAATTATATCAGCGACTTATTTTTGTCAAACAGTTCGGGAAAAGTGCTAACATTTTGCGAGAAGAATTTTAAATGAAGTAATGAAGATATTTTAACTGTGGCATTGGCCGATTATTTCGATTTACTACCTAAAAGCGGGTAAAATAATTAATAACGTAGAGTAGTTGGTTTTTCGTCTTTTTGATACTCAATACTCCATTGCCGCCGTCATCTTTAAGTTCGTAAACGGAAGACGTTATCTGATTCAACGAAGAAAACATCGCTTCAGGCTGTTGCAAATCATACGCTCCCACCCAGCGTTCCGAAGAGACTCAACGTAGCTCATCAGAAAATTTAACAACAGTTTTGATGCATTCTGACGTCTCTGATTCAATCAATGTTAATTTTAATAATCAGCCCAGCCGAATGTTCTTTTAATACAGCTGACACAAGTGGCGAAGCGAGGGTAAATGTCGCCTGGGGCATCGTGTTCATTTTTCGCCCGGTCTTCTTATATTTTGTCCTGGCGGCGCCCCCCCCAGCAAGGGTAACAAACAAGCATCATGCCCTTCCCACTCCCCCTGCTCCTCCCTCGCTACGCCACTGGCTGATAAGTTTCGTATAAATTACACCATGAGAGCGAAGATGGTTTATGAAAAATAATATGCTATGATATAAGCATTTCATACAACAGTCTGAAACAATAACCTCAAAAAATTTGAATAATTAAAACCTAACAGGAACACACTGTTGTAAACAAACGGATGATTTTTAATTATTTTATTTTAAAAAGAATTTACCAGAATGGCATAAGCCGAAGCGCGTAGGACTATGATAAGCCATTTATAATGAAATTTACAATTTTATTAACTTAATTCAATCTGGGTCTTATACAGCCTGAAATCGTTTTGGATTTGGAATCTTATACGATGGCTTATAGATTTTTATACCATTCATTATGTAGAAGCTGTTCACGTTCCTTGAGAGATGTACATATAAGAGAACTTAATAGTTTTCCAAATCAGAGCAGGATATGTTTTCATTATAACACTATTCTCCGTGTTGAATTTACTTGGATTATCAATAGCCTAGTGATTATAGCGCGAACACAGATGTGCTGCTTTAGAACCCCCCCCCCCCCGCACTGTTTGGGATTAAGGGAATGCAGCGTCAACTCTGCAGCCACTTTCTTTTCCGCATACTTCTCAATCCATTTTAACACCTGCCTGTCTTTCTCATTCAGTTTATACTTTAAAAGAGAATGTTTTATCTTTAAGAATGTATGCTGCCTTGATCTTCAAGTCGTAGCTCTCGAAACATATTTATTAAGTTAATGGTTATGCGGACAAACACCAACAATATCTGCCCTCTTTGAAAGTCAGTAAGGTCGGACACGGAATCACCACAAGATCACGACATCCAGAGATATAATGATGCCCGCTAATATTACTGACGCCTAACGCCTGTTGCTTTCGTTTTTTGTTCAACTTCTATACAATTGTAGATTGTTCAAATTGTAAGGGTAGGATTTGAACTCGCCTCCTGCTACAATAACAGACCATTTATCCTGCCCTTTAAGTCACCAGCTTTAGTTTGTGCTCAAATCTTTTGCAGTATTTACGAACCTGTATTTAACAAAACAGTATTTATGACTGACTTTTTTCTTAGCAACTCTTTTTGAAAATTATAAGCGAGAGTGAAATATAAAAATTAGTTCAGTATTATGCCTTCTATTGGGCCATCCAATAAGCTGTGGCACAATGTTTTCAAATTAAAAACCGATCAAACCGTTTCCTACCATTCCTCCGTTTCCGATTCTGCGTTTGAAGATTCGTCCAGGCTAGCGATGAAGAAGTCATTGAACTCAGTGTCGCTGCTAAAGAAAACTCTATTGATCTGATTTCGAGAAAGAAGAAAGAGAAAAATTGCTACAAAAATATTTTTCACCACAACATAGGAACAGTATATTGTTTGTTGAACGAAATCCCTTTCTTTAAAGACGTGTACTAGAGCTCTTCTACTCAACATTTGGGAAACAAAACGGATTGCAGGCTAATGTTTCCAAATGTTTTCGATTTCGCTAGCTGATAAAATAGAGAAGGAAAAATTGAGATTCAAATAATGGATGTTCAGTAGCGTGTCTTCATCATTTGCATTGCGTTTCCACAAATAAAATTCGTGTTAATTATTAAAACAAAGTCTGTGTTTTTTTAAAGTTTGCTCTCGTGCACTTTCGACCGCTTAATTAATGGATAGTTAATTAATCTGCATTAGGAAACGTTGCTTATACAATTAAAATTGCCATGGAAACAAACTTGTGAAGCGTGGATAATATTAGGAAAAAATGCACTTTCAACTACATTAGTAGAGGAAAAGTTCGAACATCCGTGAGATCAACTTTTGTCGAAATGTGCATTAAACGAATTCTCTAATGGATGTAAATAGGTATATATCTCTACAATTATTCCATTACAATTTGATGCTTCAAGATGAACATGTATTCCTTTGTGACTTTTATCGCACTGAATCCATCGGGTTCAAAATTAATAAACATCTCATTCAGTGGTTGTCAGTGTAATAGTTTCTGAGCTGGAAACTATCTGCATTTATAAATATTTAAATATCCTCTTGAAATTTTTAAACGAAATTGAAAAAAAAAATTTTTAAATAAAAAATAGGATGTAAACAAAACAGCCGATGGGGAATCACTATGCTTTAATTTACAGTGAATTTTAGAATAAGGAGAGCTGAACAATATTCAAGTAAGATTTTTCCATAATGGTAAAAATGAAAAGAATCTCAATTTAATTTTGTTTACGAATCGGTTCATTCTTTATCTTAAACCAAAAATTAGTAAAAAGAATAATTAGAAAAAAAAATAATCGTAATAGAAAATAAAAATATACCATTATTGGAAAACGACTATGTCTGACGAGCTTTTAAGATTGCAAAATATTAGAATTAGTCACGGTTTTTTGTTGGGGTTTTTTCCAACATCACCTTAATGAACATCTTCTGTGCTTTAAGGCACTAAATATATTTTTTCTTGACAGATTTGTATAAATTATGTATACTACAGTTTCCAACCATTATTTCTTTTTATGCGAACGAAGAGAGCCTTT
Source organism: Rhysida immarginata (assembly GCA_023313115.1). Taxonomy (NCBI): domain Eukaryota; kingdom Metazoa; phylum Arthropoda; class Chilopoda; order Scolopendromorpha; family Scolopendridae; genus Rhysida; species Rhysida immarginata. The sequence continues at coordinate 987,036 of JAHWFO010076042.1, read as the reverse complement.
CTTTGCTTCATTAGTCTGTACAAAGGTCTGAATGGTTGAGCGGTTTTGCGATGTTGCATATTGCATTTTCAGATGGTCGATTTCTAGAGCATTGAGAAAATTATTAGGGCATTACTCTCGAGTAAAATGAACCTCCTATTATTTTACTTCACTAAACAAATAACATTTCAGGAACATATTACTCTTTCATGTTGTTTTTCTTTGTTGGAAGAGAGTAAATTATTGTTTACAGAAAATATCTCAAATGCTTTATGGTAACAGAAAAGTATAGAATACATAATTTTATTTGAAATACTAGAAATAAGAGACGTCTGTATTAACTATAAAAATTATAGATGGTAATCGTGCAATAAATAACTTCTGGGTAGGATTGATAAGACCATTTTTTTTACCATCAAGAAAACGGATACCAGAATATAATAAAACAAATACATTTAAACCAATTTTTTATAAATCTATTTTTTCAAAAATAATAGTGTACTGTTGTTATTGCATTTTCAAAAACTGAATTGTACAGGACAGTTATACAAATGGTATAATGCCAAAATATAGGCTGATGGAGAGGATAGTAGGCGTAAATCAGAGACTTTCAATAGGGAGACATGTCATTTACTTAATTTTCATGTAATACGGACTCTTAGGTGTTTCATTGGATATGTTCAGATGACGCTGTAACGACGACGACGACGTCATAGTTTCGATTATAAGTTTCGCTAGATGTTCAAAATTTAGCAACGAACAAATCGACGAGCGAAAACCATCATAGAATTTGTAAGATTGTTTAACTAAGGCATGTCTGGTCAGCGGTGTGCTCCAAAATTTTGTGCCCAACGTCGTGGTATAAAGCACCTTTCGTTCTTTAGATTTCAAACGGAGCCTGAGAGGTACGTTTATTTACAGTAAATATCTTATTTATAAATTGTTAACTTCCATAGTGCCTAACAACAATCCAACCTTCATTTTTTCCAACAAAAGAAAAAACACTGATTGTAAAAATCCAATACATTGTTAAAAGCCAAAATATATTGTCATCATGATTTTAATGTATATCGATTATTTTAAAAAACGCGCCAAAAATTTTAAAAAATCAAATTAAATCCTAAATATGCAATTTTACCTATTATAAATTATGAAATTCATTACATTATGTTTATGATTCTTATTTTTTTAATTTTAATAAAGATAGTAAAAATCCAAATATTTTTGAAATTGATTAACGAAATTTTTCAAAAAAAATCAATTCGTGTTTTTTCATTTCATGATATTCATTACATATGCATAATTACTCTTTCTTAGTTTATTTCTGTTGTTAACTTAGAGTTTTTATATTTTTGACATTGTTAGGTGCAAAATGTGGTTAACAGCCTATGGAAGAAGCGACCTGCTTACTGAAACTTTTGAAAAATTCAGTAAAAATTACGTACTATGTGCAGCACATTTCACAAATGAACAATTTTATAACGCTAGCAAGAGAAGCGGTCTATTAAATCAGCAGTTCCCACCATTTTTACAAGAACATGGAAAACATCAACTCATGGTGCACCATTCACTTCACAGCACCATGAACTTTCACCATCTACCTCACAATACCAAGAACAGATCATCAATGCCCTTCCGCTCTTTGTACCTCAGAAGTGCACTATGAATCATCCCAAGATGATCCCAAAGAGTCACTTCTGGAAGAAAAGACTGCAAGTGTCAAAAGAAAATTACCATTTCTCAACACACCACCACCAAAAAAGCAGAAAAAAACAAACAGCAAGAGAACTAGAGTACGTTTGCAAACAGCTAAATAAATATAGAGTAAGTTTGCAAACAACCAGAAAACAATTAACTGAAATGCAGGCAAAGTTTATATAACAGTGTTATAATTATCTATAGTTGATATTCGAGATTTCTGTAGTGATTACATTTTCACTGTTCGTACTTCTTCCTGATCGATTGTTTGTCTTTTATAAATTTGTTTGTACATGTGAGATGCATTAGCATTTGTATATTTCATTTTTCGCATAGTTCAATTTTATCATCTTTAAATTCTGATAATGGGAATTATAAAATACACATTAGGAATTATGTGGATATTTTTGCATGATGGGAATTATAAAATACACATAAAGCAATATTTATAAAATTTATTTAGCAATTTAAGTTTTAATAGGAATAGATGAGTTTGTACTTTTGTGAAAATTATTTTCAACACAAAATAAAATTGCTTGAAAATTAAAATGTTTTTTTGCCGTTTCTGTTTAAATATAAGATGTCCAGAAAATAATTTTAAAATTAAAAACATAAGTAAAAAAAATGTTAAACTGAAAAAAAACTTTGTACAACGAAAGTTTTACTCGGCGTGTTCAGTTAAATTTCCGATTTCACTGTGACGTCAGTAATGCCTTGGCTCGATATTACTGCTTGCGTCATTCATGGCCCATTGCATGTTGGTTATATACTAGGAAAGAGAATAATGCAGTGGTTTCCCTTTGCCTTCCGCATTTAATGACTGCTGTAAGATGGTAGCAACAGCCGGGACCGACGGCTTTACGTGCCCTCCGAAGCACGGGGGGGGGGGGGGTGTAGAGATCACCCATCCAGTGACTAGCTGCGCTAGACGATGCTTAACTTCACAGAGCTGGTTTGCTCTGCGAAAGCCCCCTAGACTGCGGCCTCCCCACTGCCAAAAATATTATATACCGGCGTTTGTACAATATTATATATGTACATAAAAAATAGTAACTAGAAAACTTACTGTTTTGATAGGCTGTGGCTACGTTTACGGCTACCGTGAAAACGTAACGGCTCACGACAGTAAGGAGTGGCGTCATTTTTATGAGAAGTGACGTCACAGTTGTTGCCGGGAGTTGGAAAGAAAAGAAACATTCACAGTTGTTGCCGGAAACATTTTTTGTAGGGGGGAGGGGGAGATGTAAACATTTATAACTCAGAACTGACTGGCTCATCAGAAGCAAACAAGTTATTTACAAAAAAACATTGTCTTAATGTGAGGAGTTCGTACATGTCGAATTTATTGAGTTTGGTTCGCTGGTATGAACGCTATAGCCGTATCTTCTTTTTTGGAAAAAAAATATTATCTCCAAACACGGTTAACCAATTGTCATAAAAATACGTCAAGGCACAGTTTTTTGGTTCTGCTTTTTGCCGTTTCGGAGGAGATAGTTGCAGCACAAAATGAGTCACATAAGATAGACGGATTTTTTTTTTTTAATTTCAATGTACATGTATTTTCTGGAATCATGAGTTTTCAAGTCAATTTCAGAAAGAAAAAAAATTGATTTGGGGAAACGAACACATAGGCTCTCACTCTCTAACAAGGAGTAGGCCAACAAGGGGTGAAACAGTCATGATAATGAAGTTTACAAAAACAAAGTAATATATAGTGTTATTATCATCCCCGTGTTTACTTGTGAATTTACCTCCCCCCCCCCTTCTCCCCGTTCACCCACTAAGAAATTTGTACTCCAATAAGTTTGTGCATTCAAATATTGAAAATAAAATACTATAAATCTTGGAAAAATTATGACCCCCTTTATTTATAATTTACATAATTTAGCAAACAGATTGCGATTTCCGAAGTTAAAAAAGTGATTTATAATTTATAAAATTCTCCAACTCCTCCAACTCTTGATACGACTTGAAACTCTTCCTATTGAACATATTTTTCCAGTTGAACATTTGCACAATATGTTCGTTCACCGCTACGGCCGTCCGCTGCATGAAAAGTGCAGCGAAACAACTTCCGGCGATAACGTGTGACGTCACTCCTTACTGTCGTGAGCCATTATGCCTTCACGGTGTCGTGAGCCGTGAACGTAGCCACTGCGATTTTGATATGAGACTGCCGCAGGCTTAATATACGTTAATGAGAGAGGAGAAAGCTTCACACAACCAGCGTTATTCAACGAGCACGCTTAATGCAGCCAGCTTTACTTTTTGTTTTGGCATAATCTTCTCCGGAACCTATGCATTTGTTAAAGTGAACCAAATCATTGCTGTATATGCCAGTCGATCCATATTGGGGTGTCTCGATTTTCACTTCAGAGCTGCCGCTGGTAGCAGTTTATTTCGGCGTATGTTTGTTTCTTCACGTAACAACTTTTTTTCATGTAAAGTTTTGTCTTGACTTGATCTTTCTTGTTTTTCTCTTATTTTGATCGAGTGTCGTCAGAATAGCAACAAGTGGTTCCTTTATATGTTTTGCTGGCCAACAACCCTGAAAAGTGTGGGCCATCCTGAACATACGGATGCAGCATATCCAAGAAAATGGCGTCGATGAGACTCTACCAGTTAGCAATATGAATACTGTGCAATGTTCAGTTACTCGATTAAGAGCGCACGCAAGACTATAACTCGAAATAAATCGTAAAACTGAGACTAGTCAACAGTTGGCGAAAAACAATAGAAGAAAATACGAACGCTAGAAAATCTTAAAAGAAATTTTACATATATGCACGGCACGGCGCAGTAGCACGTAGTTTATCCTGAAGTAGGCCCTTGAGAAATAAAACGGATTGGCTCTTCCCGTCTCTGAGGAAAACCTGATACACGTATATGGTTGCATTTTAAACGGAGTTTCTTAGTTCTGGCAATGCGAACAACATAAATTTTAGACCGAGGTCAGATTTTATTCATGAGTTAGATCTCATGAGCATAATAATTTATGAAATCTTAAGATGGCATAAAATTTATCATGCTCAGATAAAATTTTTAAGAAATATAAAAATTATTAAAATAGAATAAAATTTCAAAATTGTTTTAAAACTATTAAAAAGAAACTAAGATATAGGTAACATTATTTTCCTCACGTGGCATATGTATTAGTGATGGTCGACCTATTTTTTATAATCTACGTATGTGTACATTTCCTAAATACTGTAGATAATATCAGGAATCTATGAAAATACCCCTTCATCTATTCTTGAAAATACGAGTATGTTAACTGTCTGCTGGTCATCAGAGTGGTTGTTTAGTCAAATCATTTTCTTCTTTATACATATATATTAGACTGTATTTGTTTGTTAGAATCAAGCTGATCATAATAGCTGGCTCCTAATGTAAATTTTCAAGGATATATTGGAATCTTTTACGACGAGTCTTTCTTCTAAAAGTTGTTGAACATTTTATTCCACCTTCTGTATGAAAAAAGTTGTCGTTTCAAAATTTTTTGAAACAACTAATCAATGTATTAAATTTTAATTTGATCACTTTTGAATTTGCAAAATCCTCTTTTGAATGGCCTATTCTTGTGTATAGCCATTCCGAATATTGTTCGTCGAAGTTCAATAAATATGTTGGAGAGCATTTACTTAGTTTTTATATTTATTTAAAAAATCGAATCACGAATTTGACATTCTGTCATGTGTATATTATGATAGAGTATGCGCAGTGGAAATAAGACACGATGACATAAGGCGTAATTGAAATAAATAATTTTAATAAAGATATAAATAGCAAATTGAATAAAGTAAATCCTTAACTAAAAGACTTATTTAGCTAAGATTATGTACTAGGTAAAGCTTATTAATAGGCAACCAGCTCGGTCGGACTAGATACAAAACAGTAGACACTTATTACAGCACCATCATAGCACTTCATCAAAATATATTACAGCACTATTTATTATAAACACTAACACTTGTACACCAAGTACCAATTGTAGTTAACAGTCGAGAATCGTAGCACTACACTATGAGGCACTATTAAATAGCCACGCTTAACCAAGCGAGGCGCTACTTAATTGAGAGAATCACTCTCTGAACAGCTCGTATTGCTTGTACGGCAATTTGGCAAAATCACTTACACCACTAACACTATACGATAAATAGGAGGTAAGTTACGGTCAATAGTTTTCTAGTCACACATCGGCCTGTCTTGTCCTTTGGTCGGGATGCACACCAGAAGGGGTCTCGGTAGCAAACGCTGTAATTCACAGAGCAATATCAATTAGTAAATACAGCTAAGGAGACATGAGAAAGTGCGTCGACGATATTGTCTGTCGATTAACGGGACTGGGCATAAGTTCAGGAATGACAATTTACGGACGGGGCTTTCTAACGAGAACGAAACCCACGTCGTAGTGAAGATAGGAATTCAGTCCGTAAGGCCACGTTAATGTTAATTTAGAGATTTGTGCGCAAAACCCTAATAGTAAATTTGCGCTTACCAGGAAGTCTGTTGAATTATGCACAATCCAACGTGGAAGCTCGGGAATCGGAGCATTTTCACTCGGATAGTGAACGGTGGCACATTGGTCACTATTGAGCTACAACCAATAGCTAGTCTTTGCTTACAATGGTATGGCGGCTTATGGACGTCAGCTCAGTAATATGATTCTGAAACGGTCAATTTAAAAGAGTAGACCAGTCGTTTCTTAAAAAACTTGACCTACATAGGGATAAAAGGAATCTACAGCATATAAAGTTATCGCATCATCATCGTTTTATTGCGCGTTTTCTGTGGCATCGTTTATCTATACAATTGTGAGTTTTGCAGACTGGTGACTTTAACTAAGTGTATCGCGAATATATTTTGAACGAGTAGTTTCTAAAAAAAATTAGCTGGAAATTGAGTTTTGCAAATGAAATAGGATCTATGAAAAAATAATTAATGTATCCTAGCATAATCTTTAACCAAAAGCTGTAACGAAAAGAATATTTCTGAAATAATAATTCATGTCTTAAAATGTGTGTTTGTGTGTGTGTGTGTGTGTGTGTGTGTGTGTGTGAGTGTGTGAGTGTGACTGTGTGTGTGTGTGTGTGTGTGTGTGT
>JAHWFO010076042.1:948234-980247 GCA_023313115.1 Rhysida immarginata | reverse complement strand
TGTGTGTGTGTGTGTGTGTGTGTGTGTGTGTGTGTGTGTGTGTGTGTTGAATTCCTTCCATGCTCGCACACTTTCTTACATGGGAAATGAAAAAGTTGCTTTGTCATTGAATACCGGGCGGGAAGCAATATCTTCGCAGTGACCTTTCAAAACTCGTAGATTTTCACTTTTATTTGATGTAACCTAGTTAACAGACAACCGATAGGTACGAAATATTTCAAATTTGAAAATGGGTGAGTCATTATAAATATTCTTGTAAACTGGAATAAAGGAAAATTCTTGCGAAAGAAAACAAATTATCAATTAATTTGCTCAAATGCACTGCAACCAAAATCTCCGGAACCATCAGGATCCAACCAAAAAATCTATTCGTAAAAAGAGACTATTTCTCTAGCAAATAGCAGAAATATCAACACAGCTAATACGCAGAGGAAGGTTTTTGTGGTTAGAAATTTAAATTCTATGTTATGTTAGAAATAATTCACATTTTTTTTCTAACATCTTTTTCAAATCAATTTATTCCCGTAGACCAATGGGATAAGTTTACTCCGTGGCATTGCAGGCAGCTTCTCTAACATAGATACTTTGCCATAGCAGTGAAGCATAGTCCCTATTTTAGTGTAAATTTTAGTGTAAATAGTGGCAGGCCATATCTTCAAATAAAGAGAAAATTTGCTCTCTGTGGAGAGAGAAAATAGAATGGTTGAAATTTATCCATATTTTACTCAACATTTAAAACTAATTGCCTGCAATTGAACTTAATTAATCCCCCAAAAGCAGCATTAAAATGCATGATCTTGTTTTACTGTGAGAATAGTTAACAATTTTTTTGAATTTATCCGTTTCAATCGATCATTACTGACCATATATTTCATGAGTTAATCGATTACTTATCTACTTGACATTTTGTTTCAAATGATAAATCATTGACATCTCCCGCTTCCTCTCGGCTGTTGCCTCCAATTTGCTTTTCGATTTTGCTTCAGAATGACAGATCTATTATGAATGTGCTTTCACTATTCTCAACTTTCTCACAGAAGAACTGCTGTTTTTTTTAAACCCAATATTTTAACCTTTGATTCTATTTAAAGGAAGCAATAGCATTTAAGAACAAAGGAATACTCTCTATAGTTAAGGCACAAGTTCTCCATCCCATCTTGTGACTAAAGTCAAGAAAGCAGACTGAAAACCAGATAACGCTGTAGCATGTTGTTCATATTAACATAAAGAAAAAAATAACCTTACCCACACTGAATTTTAAACTGGAAAATTAAAAAAATAAGCATGTAACGATAATCGTTAGAAAGTATGATAAAGTTCCATCTTCCGTCTAATTTATTTTTCTAGGCTTCTCCTAGGAAAAGTTAATGTTAAACAAAATTTTCACTCATATTCGTCAGTTTTTTTTCTTTCATTAAAGATAGAGCTAAAGAAAATCCAAAATTAAGACGCAAAGACCTTAATATTGACTTATATAGGAATTCTTACTTTTAATCAATGAAGATGTGTTATCAAATAAAATGTAGCCAAAGGTAGAAAAAAAGTGTAGAAACGACAGCATTAGAAAATCGTTCTAGCGTCAATCAAAACGTTTCTCTATGTCTTAGCTATCAGATGTCAGGAGCGCATGCGCAGTTCATCGCAGGGAGAAAAAAAAGCTGAACCGAGGGTTGATTATATTCATCGTAAATTCGATATAAGGCTAAACGTTAGTTAAGCTGGAGATAATTGTGTAATTTTCTCATACAGTCAATCACATGAGCATACGACATTTAGTTTTCGGAATTTTGATAAAATAAATTCAGCAATGTTTACAAGAGAATTGTTCCATACAAATAAATTTGGACTGCACAGCCGCGAAGGCATCGTCTAGATAATGGAAAGCAGTTGTTTATATGTACTATTTAAGCACTAGTGAGGCATCTGTAACACATGTTAGCGGTAAGTTGGAAGATGGCATTCATGCTAGACAATCCGTCCGAAGATAATTTGCGTGCTCTTATTCAATTTTTGGCCGCTGATGGGCGTCAACCAATGGAAACTTTTACGAGAATGAAAGCTGTATACTTCGACCATGGTTTTCACATACGACAATAGTTGAATGGTGCAAGAAATTTCGACGAGGACGGGAATCCACGAAAGATTTCGCCCGTCTAGGACATGCACGTGTTGCAGCATTAGGTGAAAATGTGACACCCTTGGAAATTGCTTTACAGTTCCGATTTTTCCCCGTGCGATTTCCAGGTCTTTGGCCCTCTAGAATAATCACTAAAACGGCGGCGATTCAATTCCGATGCTACCGTAGACTTTGCTGTTACGCAATTGTTACGCCAATAACCTCAGGAATTTTATAAGATAGGAATCTATAGATTAATGCATCAATGGGACTAATGCCTTAATGCTCATGGAGAACTCTTTTAAATTCTTTGAGTAAAATTGGTTCCTAGTCTCTAAACGTGTTTCTATTGAAAAATCCTCGTAATATTTGCATATCCATGTGTGGATTAGGGGCGCAATGAGCAACGCTTTATATTATAGGCAGAGGGATGTGTGATTTGAACCAAAATATACTGCAAAAGTATGAATTCCTTTTAATTGTATCTTCACCTTTTATGCAGTTTTCCCGAAAATAATATAAACCTTCCAAATAGTAAAAATCTTCCAAATGAAACAATTTTCTTGTGATGTTTTTTGGTATTAATAGAAAATTGCTCACCGATGGGTAAATGACTAATATCTTTAATTTTGAATGTGTCACTCTCCTACTATTTAAATTACGGTACAAAAAAAGAATGATAAATTCTCCAGCACATTTAATTACTATTTCATTTTTAATTTGTGCAAGATTCTACACAGCCATTTATACTATTATATAAAAGAAAGAGCGAAAAATGTATACACTCACTCATTCATTCATTCATTGATCACGAAATATCCAGAACTATGAAGCCTACAAACTTGAGATTTGTCAAGTATATTTCTCTTAGCTTCTAGGTGCTCGCTAAGAAAGGATTTTATTTTTTCTTTCTTCCTTTCCATTGTAGTTTATTTTTAAAATTCAATTTACCTGGAGCTGAATGGGATTTTTGCCAGACTTAAAAAATTGTGACGTTTGTTTGTTAATGAAGATTTTTGCGATTGTTCCGTGAAGCAGCGTCAACAATGACTGCAAGTCTTTCGCACGAGATACAGTGCAGCGTTGCCAACCGTGTAATAATTATTACATTTGTGCATTGTTTAGCTTGTATTATAACAATATCCAACAATAAATATTTCCATCTAAAAACTGGTAAGTTGGCAACCCTGATACAGTGTATCTTTTATTTTTTATCTCAATCGGATTTTTGCCAGCGTTAAAAATTGTGACGTCGTTATTTGTTTTGTTTAATGAAGACTTCTGCGATTGTTCCGTGAAGCAGCATCAACAATGATGCAAGTCTTTCGCGCGGGAATACAATGTATCTTTTATGTTCTACAGAGTCCGCCAAAAAAATTTATATACACTTTACTAGATATCATCTACAATTTTTTCCGTAACAGCAAAATCGAAAGCTTACACCTCAATATTATTACACATAATTATCTCAATATTACATTTGAGATAAAAAAATGTTGAAATCCTATCTGCAGGAAACAGTTGTTTATATTCTGTGAGGACACTTAAAGACATTGGTATACGAGACACCTGTGGAATCCGATGAAGAGCTGGTAGTCAGAATCGCCGTAGCTGCGGACCAGATTCGCGAAGAACCAGGAAGTTTTGAAAGTGTACGTCAGTCCATGCGTTGACGTTGTAAATCATGCATTAATGCCAGAGGGAGTCATCAGAACACTTATTGTAAAACATTTGCATGTTTCATAAAAAACAAGTCACATTATTGTACGATATGCCATGTGTTTTTGTTCTTTTTATTACATGGTTTTGACGTGTTCCAGAAGCAGGGATTGAGTGGCATGTTTCGTCTACACGACGTCCCACATTTTTTATCTCAAAATCAATGCCCCAGAGAAAAAAATGAAAGAGGGAAATGTTGCTTAGATTTGATCCCTCTATCACCGCCCAAAATTGTACACGTTATTCGAGAACACCCTGTATACATAAATATGAAAAAACTATATTTTTCTCCGAGCGACGCCGGGTACTTCAACTAGTTTCCTATAACACTAGCCAACAAAATTTAAGAATTTTCTTGTAACCAAATACAAGTGGGTGATTTTTGGTAGTATTTTTTCTGCTGATTACGAATATAATTTTGAAATTTCTCTAGCACGCACAGATTTCTTTTTGTTCAATGAAACATTTATAAATTATTCAGTGTTTGGGGCCTGATAAATTTCTTTGCGGGCCCAAAATGTGGAAAGTTTAACATTGAAGGCGCTTCTCTTTACGCCCATTACTTTAACATAGAAGTCTCGAAGTGCATAACTTGGAAACGTGACGTAATAGAAAAAAATCTAAAAGCAGATTCGGATTCTACATACAAATTACCACTAAGAACACTATGTGCGGTCTTAGTTACAAAATGTGTGTTGACTAGTGTAATTATCTGAAATGTGTGTACCAAAAAATCACAAAAATGTGTGTAGTATATCTCACCTCAGAGCTATAAAGATGATTCATTCTTCTATTCCCTTTTATGTGACATATAATTAACTTAATATTACAGCCGATTCATAATTGCTGAGATTACCACTTTCCATATTTAAATTTTTTCAACATTTACAGAGTGCGTAAGGTATTTGAGGACGGATTCACGTCAAGAAAGAAAGCAGAGATATAAGTCGATGGGGAGGCCGTGGCCTGGTGGGCTTTCACTGAAACACAACTTCTCAGAAGTTAAGAAACATCAGGCATGGCTAGTCACTGGATGGGCGACCATCCGTGATTCACGATCTTCACCCCCCCCCCCCCGGCTGCTGTGACCATCATACAGCACTCGTTATAATCCAGGTTCATCCAGGGACCCAACTCGTCGGCCTCAGGCCATACAGGCCCTGGATGGACGTATTGGATTACCAGTACTAATAAATAAAAAAAAATATAAAAATAATAACTTTATTATCGAAACATCATGAGCTTGCACAAGAAACCTTCTTGTTATATGGCTGTTCAATGAATCCGCCTTCAGCTTCTATAACTGCTTCAATGCGAGATCGAAACCGTCGTCATGCGCGAATCAAATGGTCATGGTTCATATTGGTCATTACTCGAAGAATGGCAGCTTTCAATTCATCTTTGATGTTATGGGGGTGTTCATTGACCTCTCTCTCTACAACGCTCCTTACGTAGTAGTCCAACGGATTCAGGTCAGGGGAGTTAGGAGGCCAAAGGTTAGGGGTTACGTGATCATGGAAGTTGTTCGGCAATCTATTCCTGTGGATGCGAGGCTTGTGTGCTGGGGGCAGAGTCTTGCTGAAACACGTAAGGTCTTCCGTTGCGTATCGTGTCTATCCAAGGCTTAACAGTTGTTTCAAGGATCTCAACATAGACCGCAGAGTTAACTTTAAGGCCTTGGGGAAAGAAGTGTGGAGGCATCACATGTCCTTCACTGCTGACAACCCCTAAAACCATGACACGTGCAGGAAATTTCGAGTGCATGACTCGTGGCACTTCCGAAGGGTCTGCACATAACCATCTGTCATTTCTTCTGTTCATCTTCTGATCCTGGTCAAATGTTTTTTCATCGGAGAAAATCCACAGCAAATCAGCTTCACACGAATTTTTCAGCTTGTTTAAGAGCCTTTTCGGTCTGAGTAGGCGGTTTTCCCGTGTTTTGTCTGATATAAACTGACCTCTTCGCATAACATACGAGTGATATCTGATGTTTTCAATGGACAACATTTCTGATTGTTCCTTCCGACACATGGAGATCTTTGGCAAGTAACCTTATGGATGTGCTGGGATTGTCATCGATGGCCTGTTGCACTTGCTGAATAAATTCAGGTGTTCTGATGATGTCAGAGCGCGAGCATGCTTTTTACGCTTTGCTACTGGTGCAATATTGCCATCTTCGGTCTCCAACTTCTTCCGCACTTTGTGGACGAATGATATTGCGATCTTTAGAAATCGTGATATCTCTAAATCGCTATGTTATGCCTTTATTGCCACGATTAGTGCATGTCTCTTCATGATTTGTTTTACTTGATGGTCCGCCATTTTGCTTTCCGGAAACGGAAAGGACATACAATTTAGTATAGTGCAGCAGTAGCCAAACGAAGGTGTGTCCTCAGATACCTTACGCACCTTGTATATTGGTGGAGTTGTAAGATATTAGATACAGAAAAGATTTAAAAGGTATGCTTTTACAGTTGTGAAAAGAATTACGCAATAGAAGATACGGAAATCTACCACAGGAATAAGAATCACGCGTATTCGCGGAAGTTCAAGGAAACGAGGTCGAAAAATTCCCAATGTAGAGGTTCATAAAGATTACACTCCAGTGATTGGAAAAATACAGCAAAACCTCCCTAAGCTGAACAGATAAGCTGTGGAAGGAACACATATATTCGTAATTAGAGCAATTATTATTACAACTAACCAATTATTATTATTGATATCATCTTACACATAAGGGCTTACATAGTGGCTTACATAGTGGCTTACATGATGGCTAACATAGTGGCTTACAAAGTGATCAGGAAATGGAATCAACAATCTACTAGGAAAAGGGAGTTCAGTTTTATAAAGATGATTTGTTTCATTTTTTTCTTTTTTTCAGTGTACGGGGTGAGTCAAAAGTCGCAGTACACCCTGTTTTTTCGAAAACCTTGCAGGGATTAGTAAATCTGAATATTCCAGTAAGGTATGGGTGAGGTAGTTTATCTTTTCCGGTCTATACCAAACATAGCCGCCATCTTGAAATCGGCCATTTTGAATGTAAGTCAATTTTTTTAAATGGCAAGGGGGTCGTGTGATATGTCAAATAACATCAGCATTTTCTGACAATTTTATTCCTGTAAACAGATTTGAAGTAGCGGTTATGGTTCAAATGTTACAACACATTTTGTTTGGAATTACAGGCTGGACTGTTCTCCATAAAGGACAGTCATTTAATGTGTTCAACCTGGTGTCCCTCTTGGTCAAGACACATTTGAAGGTGCTGAATCTAATCGTCATGCACTCGCAAAAGGATTTCCGCAGAAATGCTGCCACACGCTTCTTCAATGCGTTGCTGGAGATCGTGTCTGTTTCTGATTTTCTCTGCATATACGAGTTGCTTTAAATGACCCCACAGATAAAAGTCAAGTGTTGTGAGATCAGGTGATCTGGGTGGCCATTCCACAGCACCACGTCGGCCAATCCAATGACCAGGAAATTGAACATCTAACCACTGAACAAGATACCTTGTGCAAAAGAGGGATCTTGTCGATGTCAATCTTTGTCTAGGGCCCTCGTGCAAAACTGCATACGTCTGTCTGGGTCATCCTCTGCTAGGTGCTGGAGTATCTGAATCTTGAATGGATGCCATTGATGAGCATGACGATCAATGACTGGCTGATTCCAAATTCTGCTGACAAACGTCGTGTGCTGCGTTGTGGGCTCTTGACGAAGGACGCCAAAACCATTGTTGAGGTTGTCTCGTCAGTAGCACTTATTGGACGGCCACTCCATGCCTTGTCAACCACAGTCTCAGTTTCTCGGAATTTCTTAATTAAGCACCTGACAGTATTGTGTGAAATTGGAGGTCTTTCTGGGTGCCGGTTATTAAAATCTGCAGCTATGACACGGAAACTCCTCCGTGGTCAAAGCCATCTTCATTTACCAGCTACAAAATGAAACAAAATGTGTTGTAACTTTTGAATGATAACTGCCACTTCAAATCTGTTTACAGGAATGAAATTGTCAGAAAATGCTGATGTTATTTGATATATCACACGACCCCCTTTCCTTTTAAAAATTTGACTTGCATTCAAGATGGCCGATTTCACGATGGCGACCATATTCGGTACATACCGTAGAAGATAGACCACCCCACCCATACCTTACTGGAATATTCAGATTTCCTAATTCCTGCAAGGGTTTTGAAAAAACAGGATGTACTGCGACTTTTAACTCACCCTGTAGATGCGTAGGTACGTTTCATTTCTTCTCCCATTAAAATGTTTGAATTTTCTGAACTTTATTATTCCTAAAATTAAGAAAACCCTCTGCAACTTGTAATGAAAGTGAAACCACTTGATAACTGATGCTCCAATTTCGAATGGGCGAGGAACCAGACATGTAGATATATGTTTATTACTTTTTATGTTATTTATAACTAGCTGATATGTTTTATGAAATTTTGCAAAATCGGAATTTGAATATAAGTATGCACACATGAAGAATCCTTAGAATAAATACAGTAAATATTCAAATGGAAAAACGAGAGAATTCTTTAAAATGCTCCTACAGGAATTTTGTGTACAATTGTATTTGGCCAGGAAAATTCGACATTGCATCCTTAACTTTTTAGAATATCAAGAAAAAGGCTATGAGTATTGAATTATATCTGTCTATATTTAAAATACTTCACAGATGGATTGAGAGAGTTGAGGAACTCTGTTTACAGTCTCATCAATATGTAACCGTTTCAATACAGTTGTATTCAGTTTAGCAGCCAGGATTGGCCTTTTATATAATCAGTTGTCATCTTTATAACTTTCTAATATGTTTACATTAACATTATCCATAATTTCTCTAAAGGAAGTTACTACATTAGAATCACCATATGATATATATATAAGTCTGTCCCCCCCTATTATTTTTTGAACCGAAGCAGATATGTCAATTTTGATGAATCCAATGAATAGGAAGTTGTGGGTGGCCTATCCCATGGTGCACTTTTCATCATCCCAAATATGCAAATTAGGACACATTCAAAATTTATCTCAAAAACCGTATGGGATAGAGAAAAAAACCCAATTGCAAACTTGTTCAGCATAAAAAAACAAACAAAACAAAAAAAAATCATCCAAATCGGACCAACGGTTCCCAAAAAAAGTTAATTGCAAATGCTGATTGGCACTCACATTGCATTTGCATCTTCCTGTCCCCCCCTGTTGGGCTTTATCCACTAGCCCTTTAAATGCTGAAGCTTTGTGATGAATGGGGAAGAAACTGCCAATCAGGTCTGAAAAATGGCAGAATACAGTAGAGAAGAAATGGTTGGTATGGTTTTATGTTTTGGATTTGCACATAATTACAAAGGTGCAGCCAGGGAATACCAAGTTAGATATCCCAATGCTAGAGTTCCCACTTCTAAGACAATTCGCCAGGTTGTTCAACGATTTCAGCAAACAGGAAGTGTCAGTCATCAGACCCGGCAAGGTAGACCAACAACTGTCACATCAGAGGACTCCAGCACAGCCATTTTAGCTGCTGTTTATGCTAATCCTCATTGTAGTACTCGATCAGTTGCTGAAGAAGCTGGCTGCAGTCATCAATCAGTATTAAGATTACTTCATATGCATGGATTCCACCCTTATCATGTCCACTGCCACCAAGGATTGAAGCCAACAGACTACGATTTTCGTCTTGAGTTCTGCAATTGGCTGCTAAATCGCATCGACGATGACCCAGGCTTTCTCAATTGGGTCTTGTGGTCAGACGAAGCCAGCTTCTCTCGAGATGGTCTGGTTAATAAACACAATCTCCATTATTGGGCAACAGAAAACCCTAAATGGTTACGAGAAGCTGTGCACCAGGTGAATTGGAGAGTGAATGTCTGGTGTGGAATCATCAATGGTGGATTGGTTGGTCCATTGTTCTACGAAGGGACGTTGACAGCTGCACGATACAGAGACATGATAATAAATGTTGTAGTGGCAGAATTTGCAGATGAGCTTCCTTTAGCATCACTTCGAAGGGTATGGTATCAACATGATGGGGCTCTAGCCCATTTAGCGGCAGCTACTTGTGATCATCTCGATGCAATGTTTCCAGTTTAGTGGATCGGCCGGGGTGGCCCAATTCATTGGCCTGCACGCTCACCAGATCTTTCCCCTAATGACTTCTTTTTGTGGGGTTACCTTAGGACAATGTTTATGCCACTCAGCCAACTTCTATGCTGGATTTGCAACAGAGAATTCAGACTGCCTGCCAATCCATTACATCTGATATGGTAACAAGAGTGATGGCATCTTTGAAACTACGTGCTCAATTGTGTATTGGTGCTGAAGGGCATCATGTGGAACATACCCTTTAGAGTGTTACCAACATGATTCGCTTTGGTTTGGCCCAGTTGGCTTATTTTAGTTTGAGATGGTTATTTACTTTTTTTTAACTTTTTTTGGGAACCGTTGGTCCGATTTGGATGATTTTTTTTGTTTTGTTTGTTTTTTTATGCTGAACAAGTTTGCAATTGGGCATTTTTCTCTATCCCTTACGGTTTTTGAGATAAATTTTGAATGTGTCCTAATTTGCATTTTTGGGATGATGAAAAGTGCACCATGGGATAGGCCACCCACAACTTTCTATTCATTGGATTCATCAAAATTGACATATCTGCTTCGGTTCAAAAAATAAAAGGGGGGGACAGACTTATGGACCACCCTGTATTTTCTCCAGTTATTGTCTCATTAGGGAAAGTACCTTCACCTTTTCAGCAAAAGCTTGAGCAGTTGTATGCTCTTATTTGTTTTAAAATATTTTCTTATATCTCTCCAAAGATTTAAATAAAAAAAGAAATATCAGTGATTTTAATATTTTTTATAATTATCCCCTTAAAACGTAAATCATTAAGGTAAGCATCGTAGTAAGCGTAAAAATATTAATGCTTGCCGGGGCTTGTCTTTTTCTTCGGCTACGGCAAGCATTATATTCTTCAACCATTGTTGATGCAACATATAAACACGACCAACGGATTGTTGATGTAAACATGACGGGCTGATTGTTCGTCCATGCAAGCAAACAAACATAAAAAAGGTCTATTTCATATGTAGATTATTAATTTCTATGTTTTTGGGAGACTTATCTCCAATCTTAGATTTTTTTCCATCATTGTGGTAGTATAACATTGTGGTAGTAGGCTGTGTGTTAAATTTCAACTTTATAACTTACTTCCAAGTTGCATTTTAAAACCGGACAAACATAATCTGTGCTTTATATGTATAGATTCTTTTCTAATAAAATAAAAATAACCTATTTCTAATCCAATAAGAATAATAAAAAAGAATAATAAAACATTAACAAAATAAGTGACGTATCAGACCAGTTTACAAAATTATAGTATCTTTACTTCTCATACCCTTTTTCATTATGATTATCACATTTTGATGCGCTGTGCAAAAACTGGAATTTAAATAAGCTGAAGTCATCATCAGAATTTCTTCCTAACACGTAAAAGATACAGAAAAACGCAAATTATTGAGAATTTCCTAGGCTTTTTTATGAATCGTTATTACTCATTCTCGACGTTGTGCTATTCTGACATGGTTCTTAATTAATTTTACTGCTTTTATTTCACGCACAAAGGACCTTTGCGACGCTTCAATGGAAAATCTTGTGCTCTCTAAATTATGTCAATATGCAAATGAGTGACGAAGTCGCTTCGTCGTGAGCCCCGAGCAAATGGACAGGGTATGGTGTCGGCACTAAATCCACTCAAGCAGTATAACAAAATGTGGTTACGGGTTCGCTCTCTTTAAAGGCTCCCAAAAGGGAATTTCATTTTCACAGAGTCTGCTTTCATTCGTTGCTATGGCAACGAAAACGCAATCACTGATAGAGAAGTTTTTCATTGTGAGTTATTAAGAGAATGGCCTTTCCTCAACATAGTTCTTAACGGATTGGTTACCATCTAGAGGAGTTACTAAAAATGGTTTTTCCAATAATCTGAACTTTCTCTTAAAGGTAGTTGGGAATAGGCGCTTGAGAGTCTTCGGTGACCTATTTCCAGTAAATTTGAGCAGCTCTTTGAAACTCTTATACATTTTACAAACTTCCGTTAGAAAAAAAATTATCTTTTAATTTAATTTTTTGTGTTTATCTTCCCTTTTGAAAGATAAACTTAATTGGTACTTATTAAATTATCTTTTTAACGCATTTATTAATGAAAGCAGATTTATCAATAGACTTACACATAGGTAATATAACACCTGGAAGTGGTGCACTAAATAAGACAAAACTTAGCATACACTTTGAAAAACAGGCGGTGAAGAAATCTGATATAGTTTCAGTGATGATACCTGAATGCAATACGGTGAAGGATACCGTATATAATTGATCTTTGTTAATATGTTGTACGGCCAGTATGCTGGGCAATGCATGCAGCAAAAGAGCTTGGATGATGAAGAATAATTCCAAAACGATGTCTTAGGATTAAACACTCATCTGTATCCACAGTTCACTGGATTTCGAGTGTTTCTGCTGATGCAGTGATGATTTCCCACAACTTTTGTGTAAGATATTGTCTTTTATGTTGGTCATTTGGTTGGTTAATTGGAAATATGGGCGCATCAACATATTTTAGTATATGCAAGACTAAAATACAAGTATCAAGATATGCAGTAAAATAACTATAGAAATATTAATATGCAAATGACTAAAGAAAAATTAGTAGACCAGTGAACAACAATGTTTTAGAGTACCTAACAAATATTCATATTTTGCAACCATCAACGAAAAACTAAGGAACACATACGCCAAAAAGATACTACAAAAAATTAAAAAGAAAGTTAAAACGGATCAAATACCAAAAAAGACAGTAAAATTATTTAAAACTATCAAATAATTTTGTATATTTCGACCATCTTATTTTACGATATAGAATTCAATCTCAAAAATAAGATCATTTATGAGCTTTCAGCATCCTCTTTTAAGATATCATTTCATCGATTTCTTGGATAAGCTTATTTGAAACCTTTTGTTCATTTCTTTATCAAATTCTTCCCCTTTGAACAGGAGCTGTCACCGAGATTCGGAGCCTTTTGCAATTTCGTTCCCTATATCATTTTTAACTAACTGCAGGGGTCCTGCATCTTTCTTTGATGTTGGTTGGTATCCACCTTCTTCTGAAGACACAATATTAGTCATGCGTATAGGGTCAAATTACCAATGATGGTGACTCGACCATATTCCAACTAACGAATAATATTATTCCAAATCGTGTTCACCGACCTTTACTCTGATCTTCTTCAAAACCTTCGCATAAGTACGAGAAGGACAGTTCAAGTTGGCATGGAACAGCCGCTTCGTCTCCCTATATAAGCATTTATTTTTGGAACGGATTGGCCCAATTTCCCACTCGACTCCGGAAATCCAAAAAATAACCCAATTTCCCACTCGACATGGTGTATCTTTGGAGATGTTGCTTTCGTGTTTCTCTTTGCTACTTTGCTACAAAGGGCAGAAAAACGAGAATTGGCTTTTGTGTGGCCAAACCTTATTCATTGGGAAGGATGAATGGACATTGAGGAGGAGGAGGAGGTCATCCCTACGGTGGTATTTTCTGATTTCTATCTCCTCCTTGAAAAAAAATCTTCTCTCTACCGTGCCCTTTCCATAATATTTCCATAATGTCAACCATACGATGTCTGGATTTGATGAGATGGTCCGCGAATGCCGCATAATGGATTGGCCAGGAAGGATCTAACTTTACTCCTCAAATACCCGAGCTTTACATAACCAAAGAGTATTTCTTTTATAGGTACTATAAAGGAGTAGGTTCTTTAACCATTCCATTCATATGCTTTAAAGTCTGTTCGGCCCTGATCTTGCAATTCTTCAAAGTAACGTCTTCAGCGAACTCTACATTAAAACATCCCTCAGTATAAATTAACACTCCAAAGATGGCGCCCGGTCTCAGGACTACATTACTACATTTTTGTAAATATCTTCTTATGAATTTAAAAGAAACAAATGACCACTTTGCTATTCTCCTAACTTGGACCCTTCAATATGTCATAATCCACGATTTCTTCCCTAGATTCATATATATAAGACGTGCGGTCTCAGGAATCGCGCGCCACTAACTTTGTTTAATAAAATAAATTGATGTAAAAGTCTTTTTTTTTAAACTTCTTTTTAATTTTTTATTACCTAAACATATTCTCCAGTCATTTTCCAGTATATTTTTCGTTTATTAATATTTTCCTACTTAGAAACTTTTATTTGAAAACATATTTGGAGCGAAAAGCAAATAATAATGTAAGTATACTAATGCTGTTTTCTCATTTTCAAGAGAAATAAACTTTTCTATAAATATAATTTCATATATATTTAACCTCCGTTTACACTAGTTTTGAATAAAATAATTTTGAATATCGAGACAAATTATTTTATAGTTTCTTTATAATAAAAAATAGGCATTTTTATCCTTTGAGAAATGATTGTTATTATTCATTTTTATAATGGTTTTCTTTTATGTGGGAAAGTATGAAAAGTAAAATTAGTGTAAAGTATCAATTTTCAACTATTTTATTTTTATAAATGCCTTTCCTGAAATATTATAATGTCTAATTTTG
The DNA here is from genome assembly GCA_023313115.1 of Rhysida immarginata. Classification (NCBI taxonomy): domain Eukaryota; kingdom Metazoa; phylum Arthropoda; class Chilopoda; order Scolopendromorpha; family Scolopendridae; genus Rhysida; species Rhysida immarginata. The sequence continues at coordinate 965,805 of JAHWFO010076042.1, read as the reverse complement.
AAGAAAAAAAAGGGTTTTTAAATTTCTTTCTAAAAGTTGCGTTTAGATAATATTGAAAAGTTTTTTGAGGTGTTCTATTAATAATGAGGTATATTAAGTGACAGATAAAAATATTCATGAATTTCGTTTTTGAACTTTAAAAAAAAGTAGTTTCAAAATGCGGTCTCATAAACCGCGTGCCACCACCCGTGTTACAAACACCCGCGCCACCTCTGGAGTGTTAAGGGAGGGATACGAGAGGGCATTTACTTTTATTTTATCCAGGGTTTTAATCTTCAGCAAAACCTGAGTTTGCATAGAGGATGCAACCTCTACTAACATATTAAAACAACATAGGAATGAATGGAGATGTGTAATTGCCTGTATAAAGGAGAAATCTCTAATCACAAAAACTACCAGATATAGAATGCCAGATATGGAAACGTATTTCGAAGGCTACACCTTCAATTCTCAATAACAAGATTGAGACTGACCAATCAGAAATGGCATAAAATGAACACAACCTAATGGAAATTAGAAAATTCTAGAAAATGGAACAGGAAAACTAAAACCTAAGATTAAAAAAAAAATTAAATAAAACATTCTGGAATTTGATTGTCAGAATTTAATAACTTATTAAAATCCCTTACCAATAACCAATAGAAACAAAAAAAAAACCCGAAAACGTGATCACCGTTTTGGTAACTGGGCCACCCATTGGATCAAACTAGATTCACCAATGGGGCCCCTGTCCGAATTTAACAGTAACTGCTTATCCGTTTTATTTATTAGATAACGTCTATTGGAAAATATTTGGATAGTTATCATGACAAATAAAGAAATGGATGAAAGAAAAAATTGTCCAAATTTATGCAACTTATATTACGAATGCTCAATGTGCAATCTCTCTGGAGACATGGCATACATTCAGTCGGAAGTTCGTTTCCTCATACATTCGTGACAGCATGTCTGCTGTGATTGACTAAAAGGCTGCAAAATTCCGGCGTCGCAATTAAAGCAGTTCAGTCGTTAGTGATGTCACATAAACATGATCCTTGACAAATCCCCAAAGGATGAATCACATGAGGCGGGGTCGAGTGGAAGGAGAAGTTGGTCCCCCGGATCTCCAGCCCGATCCATTGTTGGGGAACAGTGTTGTTCAGCCATTCGCGTTTATAATTTGCATAAAGTTCTACAGTTCTTCTTTCATCCAATTTGTTCTCATAATCCATCGCCACGAGAAATAAACCAGTTGGGAATGCGCAGTGTATCATTACCAAAACGAACATAAAATTTTTTTTGAAGAATTTAAATGTGAAATTATGAATGGGTAAACGTGTTCGATAGCATCTACGGGTGAGTGATTTCGCATGAGTATGTTTGAGTGAGATGTACAAATGAATGTGTATGAAGAAGCAAAAGTTGGTGAATGTGTGAATAGTGTTTAAGATAATGAGAGCATATAAATGTATCCTAAAAATAAAGCGTCAAATCATAAAAGACAAAATATTTATGTACGAATTATATAAATTAAAAGTTCTAGAATCCGTTAGTTTACGTAGCGGAATCACATGCGAATTATACAGTATTTGGCAATGAGATATGTACTGTTTTATACCATTTTGAATAAGGCTCTCATCAGTTGAGTTGATAAATTGTACCTCACAGCACTAGTTGGAATACATCCGCAGTTCATATCATCCAATGGATATGTTGTTGAACAACCTAGGAATAAAATAAAACTCTTTTACCACAATGAAACTAAAAGAGTTAGTTGTCGTAAAAGAGTTTTATTTTATTCCTAAGTTGTTCATTATCATTATCTACATAAGATTATTTAATTTACTAGCAATGGATATATCTCGTTGGCCCAATTTTGAAAATCTTTTCAAATTTATACAATAGCTTATATATGCACAAGAGTATGCAGTAGCGTAACGAGCATAAATGGCCTCTCCTACACCCCCCCCCTCCCCCCCCCCCCCCCCCGTTGTTAGTTACTGAGTATATGTCACCTCGGTATCAGCTCTCATACTGTATCTCAATATTGAATATCGATTATCAATAACAGTTATGAGTTTTCGACAGTATCCGTCGGAATACTGCATACGGAATGCAAAAATTCAATGATCTTATGTGTATTATTAAACTGTTTTGGTTCCATTTTGCCATGACCAAACATTTTGAGATATAACATATTTCGGAACTTTCGGTTTGCGTCCGTTATCCCGGAAATATTGGTCCAGAAAAAGTTGGATGCGACATCCGTAATCAGCGAGGAAAGATATGTTTATTTGATATATCGTATGTCCCGAACCATGAAAAAAAGAAGGTACAAAACTATGGAAATAGTTCAAACTGCGATATTCTTTTGTGTAGGCCTTGTGTTTTTTAAAAAATAAATAAAGATTTGACGCCAACATAGAATTATGTAAGACATATAAAATTATTTATTTCAATTAGATGAAGTTCCTGATTAGCTTAAAAATTTAAGCTTGACCTGCTCATTTGACAAATTAAGCAAAGCATAAAGAGATGGTACAAATACCCGAATTTAAACACCATGATAACCTTCCAGATAGAGCACAACATTAAACACTAAATTAAAGAGGAAATTTGAAAGCTTAATCACTTTAAAAGAACAGTTGGAAACTAAACCTTTACTTTCAGAGAAAATTATCTTCAATGTTTGTTTCCTCTCATTAAGATCAGTTGCTTAGTAACGATTCACCGCTGACGTCAGACTTCGATAACCATCAAGATATTAACTCAAAAAAAAAAACAAACTCGGGTCAATCCTTATAGGCCAAAGGATATTTCAATCAGAAGTAGAGGATATAGAGATAAGATAAATTTTTAAAATTAATAAAACCTTTAGAAAACAGGTTGTTTTTATCACTCGTTTTGAGTGGAAAGAAAGTTTTTAAACGTTTTCAAAGATAAAAGCAAGAAAGGAACTGTTTCCTTGAAATGAAGTTTTTATGGGTTAAGTAAAATCGTTTATTTTTTGCATAAGTATTATATTTACTGGATTGGCTATAAGAGTTTGTTTCTATTATTCAAGCGTGAATAATGACAGAGAAGACTTGCTTTCGTGTGCCTTAAATCTGATTATCAGGTATGTGAGAGAGTCGATATGCTGGACTGGGGTTGCAAAATTTATAAAAATTTAGTCATTATATAATTGTTTGTTACTTAATAAGTTGAGGATAATTAGTATAATAAATAACGAATAATATCCAAACTTCAACTAATTCAAAACTTTATGTAAAAAAAAATAACCAAGGGGAAAATTATTCTTACGTGATCATTAAAAAATGAATAGATCCAAAATAATTATAATATTTTCTATTATACCATAAAAATATCAATAAATTTAGTATTTTATGTACAATAAAATGAACGACAACTGACTAATTAATGAAGTGGATTCACGGTTATGGATTTGTATTTTTGCAGTGCTGTTAAATTATGAAAACCCCTTCGTCCAGAATCGGCATCTACGATGCGAACCACTCCTTCTCTGTAGCGTCCATAGGTCAGCAGTAGTCCAGGGCCGTGTGTTAGCAAGGATCCGTTTTAAGAGATCAAGCACGCAAATATCCCTAGAAAAGATAGCTGGTCCTTTCGCCGGGATGTCGGTAAATAGAATGGCACGGATTTCCATTTCTTGTTCCACTCTGGTCATGTAAGCAACGGTCAATTTAGATCTATGACTTAACATTTTGTCTTCATGGATTTCGTCGGCACCTGGAAAAACGGGAATTTTGTGTGGTACAAATGATGTAGCCGAATATTGTCTCGACAGAAAGCCGATTTAATCTGAGCATCTTTTTTGATCTACCTTATCTTTAACGTGTCCCTGTAACTGTATTCTCAACTAACATAAAACCGTTTCGAAAAACTAGTCCAGTATTGGCGAACTTACTCTACGTAACTAATATTTTGATACGAAGCGTATCCGAAAATTTAAGGTTACTACCCCTGTAGTGAACAAATAATATTTTAGAGCGTAAGTTGGCTGTACTGGTTTTAACCGTTAGCCTTCCACTTCCCTCTCGCGGCTGTTCCTCATTACTACGTGGAGTGTTGTTCGAGTAACTCGTATATATAATAGCTGTGCCGATTCAGAATCCCGCCAAAAACGTATGGTGCGCTCCAGTACGTTTTTTCCAGTGGATATTCACAAAGTACTTGTTCCCGTTTATGGAAACATTGTGAGTCAACAACATGTAACGAAGTGGTTGTCGTGAATTCTCTGGAGGCAGGACCGAGGTTCATGACGAAAACTGGAGCCGTCTGTGGTTTCTGATGAGCTTCTGCACTTATTTCTTATTCAGAAAGAAACATTTTGCTGACAACGCTTCCACGACGATGAAGAGATCAAGCACGAGGTTGAATCTGTATGATGAAGAGACCCAGCAGCAGGCGACATAATTCTATGACTGTGTATGATACAGAAGTTAATATCTAGATTTAACAAGAATTTAGACAGTGGCGGCAATTACGTCGAAAAATAACCCCTGTATCACGAAATAAGTTGTAGTGGTCGTTTTGTCAATTAAACATTTTTTGAAAGAATGCTAGCCGTTGTAACCTTACTTTCCGAACACACCTCGTATAATAACTGTAATATTTTTCGCATATTTTGTTCGTTTCGATCGGGTATTTTTGTGCTCTTTTAACATTACCATTAAAACGCTGTTTTGTTCCCTGAAAGATTCTTGATCAACGAGTCGCGGGTTAGAGCCGCAAGGATATTTGTGTTTGTCCTCTCTTTCTTATATACGGAAGGCAAGGGAGGGAACCACGAATTTAACTCTTCCAAGAAAACCAGAGCACAATATTGGCGCCAACCTCCTCAATAGGAGAAGAATAGAGCTTCCGCTATGTGATAAAGATTTAGAGTATACAGGGTGCGTTCACAAAGTGCGTTATTAAACATTTTTGTACAGCGAACTAAAAGTCTTCGAAATATGACCCTTGGGCATCAATACAACGCTGCCAGCGTTTTTTCCATTGTTCATAGGCTCCCTGGAACTCTTCGCACGGAAGGCTGTCAAGGTACCTCGTCGAAGCTGCCTGGACCGCTGGAATCCTGTCGAATCGCTTCCCTTTCAGGTCGAATCGCTTCTCTTAATTCGGGGGAACAGAAAGAAGTCGCTGGGAGCTAGGTCAGGGCTGTAAGGTGGCTGGGGCAGTGTTGCCACGTTGAATTTGGCCAAAACTTCGCACGAGAGCGCATAGTCATGGTGAAGAACCCATTTGTCTTTAATCTCCTGGCGAACGCGGCGAACTCGATCTTTCAAACGCCCGGAGCATTTTTGATTCTAAATTTTTGACGCACTCTCCGAGTTTTCGACGGGGGTCACTGACACGCACTCACCCCACTAGCGATCTGCTCAGTCCAGCGTCTCGGAAGTAACTGCCGCTGGTGCTGTCAGTTAGCTGACACCCCCCACTACTTCACCCTGTCGATGGAATCGGTCTGCACGCCCTCCCCTGCTCAGGGAAAAACAAGTCTTGAAACTTTGTGAACGCACCCTGTATACTGTTGGATCGATAACTTATTAATAGGCATTCCTAGATGGATTAGCAGAGCATGCTTCGCAAAACGCATTTCCAGTTAACAATTTCTTGGCAGAATGTCCTTTGTAGTTTTCTTGCTATCTAAATTTCATATGATATGCGTACTTCTTAATATAAAAATTTTCGGATGTTGTTTATACAAGAAGAATTTTTTTGTTTGTGTCCCTAAATTTTGAACATGTGTAAGCCATGTGCGATTAATAACTCTTTATTTTGGTTTTAGTTCCCGCATTCCAAACGTAAAGTTGCTAATTTGGTGAAAATAGGAAGAGACATTAATCATGTCATTGGAAAGACCAGAAAGCATAGTCTTTTAAAAGAATGAAAAACCTTTCTTAAAAATTTAGTTCTTAACCAGTTATACGAGTTCTTAACTTACGTAGTTGCCATCATTTTTTTTATACTTGCCCATTATGAAACCAAACTTTAATTGCCCCTCTTTATAAAAAGACATTAGGTCGTGATACAAGGAAGTCTATTGCATCATCGACATTTTATAATCTTTTCTCACTAAGAAAGAACTACAGAGCATTGAACAAATGGTAATCATAAGTGCAATGTCAGGCGAATGAAGAATTTCCAGCCAAATGTCTGATCGTTTGCTAGATTAGTCTCGTCAAATGAGAGGTTAGTTATCAGGTAAAAGTTGGTTTGGGACTCGTATTGATTTTCCCTGTCTTTTTAAGATGCTCTAGAACACCAGACAAATTAAGATGTTTGTTTAATTCTTCAGTGGTCTGACGAGCAGATCATTCTCATGAAAGAGGTCAAACAGCCGAGGGCCAAAATTTCCCGACCGGAATTTAGCAAACCAATTTAGCACTTGCGGATATTTAATGCATTCAGATAAACATCGCAAATGTTTTAGTGGTTACAGTTGTATTGTCTCCCTTGTAAAATTCATCAGCATGTAAAGACAAAGATGACTGACTATCCTCGGGTTTTATGTTTCTCATTTTGTTCTGCAAATCTGGAAGACAAAAATTAAAGAAGAATTTACTTAACTTGTAAATCCACTTAATTTACATTTAAAGTACATAATCTCAAAACTGCACCACAAATTTAGCCCACAAAAAGCATTATTGTTCCGTCTCCCCAATACATCGTAACATTAGAGTTTGTTACTTCTCATATGAAGAGATAATATTATATTTTATTAAATTTTATAAAATTGTTTGAAGAATATGAATTGACCTTTATAATAAATATTTCCATTAAAACAATGCAAAATTGTTCTATATTATCTAGATTACATTGTTACATTAACGTAAGTCTGGTTTAAAGAAAAGATTATGGATAGTTAAAAGAAGTACTGACTAAAAAGTACTATGCTTCTTAAAAATAGGCGTTATCTCAGAAACAGCCACAAATGCGTCTAAATTTAAATTAAAACAGTTATTGAATAAAAATGTTCTTTCATTAATTAGCCCATTTTATGGTAACTTTTCAGTTAAAGTTTCGGCGCTATATATTAGGTACTGCGAGTGGATTTAAATTAAATATCCCTTTAAAAACTTGCATTTCTGTTGAAAAAAAATCTCATCATGAGGACGAAAGATTGCTTGTACTCGCATCGAAGCGCTAAAAGGCACCTACTGAGACTGAAATGTTTTTCGCTTCAATTGTGACGAGTAAAAAATAATCAAGGGAGCGGAGGGTCCCCTCGCCGCAGATCCGAACATTCTGTCAAGTACAACATCGCCTTTGAAGGGTCGCGTGAGATGGCTTTGGGGGGGGGGGGGTTGCACACAATCTGATAATAATACAGAAATGCGCACGTGACAGGGGACTTCCTGTCGAAGCGGAAATGGAATCAGGAGTGAAAGGCGGAAGAGAATCGTCGATCGTTCCTTATAGAGGCAAAACGGACAGAAAAAATTATATTAAAGGCAAAATCTTCTCGAACAAAAAAAGAAAAAAGAATGTTTTTTTGTTTTTTTTTAATACCTTCGACATGAAGTCTTTGGTAAAGTGCATTTATTACAGAACTTAGAAAAGCATGGTTATTAAAGTTCCAATCGATTTTACATAATATGGATATTTATGGTCATGATTTCTTATTCTAAATAAATGCACATACGAGCTGAAATTCTAACATCTGGAAATTTTTAGTCAGCTGGACTTTCGATTGAAATTATTTCGTTGTGCTTCAAAACTTGTATATAGTTTAATATATAAACAAGAAATCCACCCCCTCCCCCAAAGAGGGTATAGGAAAGTAGCGGAAGTCTTGAATTCATGTATTTTTTATTCCTTTTATCCGTACTTTTTAACTCCGATTTTTTGTCAAAAGAATTCATTTTCTCGAACGCTGTATTTAGAAAATGTTATCTTCTTTCGTTTTTCATTATTTCCCATTAATAGTTATATAGACCAAGTGAAGTCTACCCCCACAACACCGACCCCAGAACATCGGCCCAGGTGGCTGAGAGGGCTAGGGCGTAGGCTTTCTAGTTCTCGTAATCCACCTGGTCGTGGGTTCGAATCTCGCCGTCGGCATGGATGTTTGTGTTTGTCCCGGGCTGTGTACGGATATAACTTATGTAAAAGGCGCAAAATGACCTTAGTAGTCGACGTCAAAAATTCTAATAAACCAACCAACCAACCGACACCACTGGGACAATTTTACACAAACTTCATAGTAATGTATATCTTGCCTAGAGAATTCTGCATACGGAAGTTCACTCCTTTACATACCTACACTATTATCCAAAAGTAATCGGACACTTTCCATTTTAGACGTTTTGTCGTATATCTGGAAAAATACCTAACAAATTATCCTGAAATTTCAGGGGTGTAAAGAGCATATTACACTTCATATACTTCAGTGAAGGTTTTGTCCCGAAGGCAAACAGGGGACCAGCAACGAAGTGAACCAATAAAATAATGTTTAACATCACCCTGTTAAAAATATTGCTTGAAATGCTTTGTAGCTGTAGCATATGATTAACAGCCTTCTTTTACTTATCTGGGTTTAGTTATACAGGGTGATTCAGTCAATTTCTGACCATTTCAGTACTATGATTTTTTGACCCATTAATGTTGACAAACTTAGCATTTCAGTATGATATTTTAGGCATTTCGGAGTTTATATTCCCATGGAAAAGTCTTGTTGAAATGCTCAATGTGGCCACCACGAATGTTGTGAACTGCTCGCAGCCGAATGGTGAAATTGTTCATAACTCTATCCAGGATTTCTGCATCCACAAGGGTGCAGCAGTCGACGATGCTTTGTCGCAGCTGGACTAGGGTTCTTGGTGCTGTAGGGAACACACTGTCTTTAAGGAATCCCCAGAGATAAAAATCAGATGGGTTTGGATCAGGACTCGTAGGGGGCCAAAGAAAGCCACCCCCGAATCGATCTGGAAACCTGTTTGAAATGACACGATTTCCGAATTTCTGATTGAGAAAGTTTAGCACTTCATTAGTGGTGTGAGGCCTAGCCCCATCCTGTTGAAACCATTGATGTCGAAGCGGTATACGCCTCCTTCGTAGCTCGGGGATGAAGAAGGTTTCCAACATGTTAAGGTAAGCCTGTGACGTTACGTTGCCCTTAAAAAAGAACGGACCAATGATGCCTCTTTTGGAAATCGCGCACCAAGCCATAACCTTTCGTGGATGAAGAGGTGACTTATGGATCTCATGAGGGTGCTGGGAACCCCAAAAACGAACGTTGTGTTTATTAACGTCACCTGACAGATGGAAGAAGGCCTCATCTGACACCCACAGGTTGTCCACAATGTCCTGATTGGCTTCCATTTCTGCTCCAAACTCCATCGCAATTGTTGTCGCTTCTGTCTTCCAGTGTCTGTTAACTCCTAATAAACATGGATCTTTTACGGGAACAGGTGTAAATCCTTTCTCAAAATTCGCCACGTCGTGGTATACGATAGCCCTTCTTCAGTGGATAGCCAGCGAACAGATTTTTTGGTAGGGGACTCGACCAACCTTGTGCGAACATTTTCGACAACTTCGGCCGTTCGAACACGAACTTCGCTCCCGCCTTTTTTCTTGCCTTTAACACATCCAGTGGCACGAAATTGCTTGACAAAATCCATGATTGCTTGCCTGCCTGGTGCGTCTCGACACTTATACTCCTTCCGGAGCTTTCTTTGCACGGTTACAGGTGATTTTGTCTCGAAATACCATTCGACAACCTTGCATTTCTGCTCTGTTGATAAAGCGGGCGCCATTTTTCAACAATACAATTTTCATGCAGCGCCTTTGCAACAATACAAACTCCAACTATTTAGAAAATCGATATGGCGCTCATATTCTTTCACTTGTTTATCCCTAATGCACGCCATTCGAGTGAAATGGTCAGAAATTGACTGAATCACCCGGTATGAGAATAAGCAGAGGGACCAGCGTTGCTCGGGATAATTACCCCCTTGTAGGTAAACAGAACAATTTAAAAAATTTAAATTACAACTCTCAGTTGGTTAAATAATAACTCAATCAATACAACATCCATTCTAAGGGACAATACATTCTAAGAAAAGTCCGAAAAACAGGAATTCTAGGCGATAAACACGGACTTTATTTAACTTCTTTTTGACTTACCTCAGATTAAAATGATATCCATCTTCACCACGGGGGAACATCACTGGATACTTTAGACCCAAGTTTTTATTACCCTTGATATAGAAGCTCGTATTCCCTCTTGCTGTATTCGGAACTTCCAAAGCCTGTATAGCCTTTTCTGTTTTAGTTGCAGAGTTTCTCTGACCAATACTCGTTCTTTCTCTTTTCTTTCCACACCCATAAATTGATGCCAGTCGTCTGGACGTTTGATACGGAACTCAAGGGAGACACGTGTCACTCCTTTCCCTACTCAATAGACGCTGCCTTATTTATGTCCTGTCACTGCATCATCATTTAAGCTCATTATTAATAATTCTTATAAACGAACGTTGAATCATCTCATTATCAGCACCTCAGTTTCCAAAATATTCACATTCACACAGAATATAGTCAAAATGTATTTTTATGAATTGTTTGAATCTGCTATGCTACCAATTAAGCTAGGTGAAAACCCCGGCGAGGCTCTGACTCTTTGTTTTTTTTGATTAAATTTTACAATATGTTAAAAATAAACACATGGAAACCCTTAGAATTAATACAGTAAAAATTTATAATGAAAATTCGAAAAAAAATTTTTAAATGCTCACAATGAATGGACCTCTCCATGTATGCCACTGCTATACTAAATACTTTCTTAGTCACGTAACCTTACTTTAAATGTACACTTGATGTTGTTACAATTCCCACTCTGCTCTCGATGTCTTGAAGCAAAACTTGACCATTCATCACTTTTTGTAGTCTAGCGGTCGCCGATTCTTCTATTTACATGCTTACCATTTGCTCAATACAGCACCGAGCTAAAGGACCGCTTCCTCTGTCGTCTTTCCACTCTTTCTCAATAGTCTGCTAACTCCATTATCTCCAGTTGCTGATCATTTATAAAGATTTTCAAGAAATTGTTAAGAATTAAGAACTCTCAATTCTAAGAAAAGCCTGAATAACAGGAATTCTATGCATTGTTACAAATTGAAACTTATCTATATTGCACAAACCGTGCCTTATAGTGTTGGTGCATTGTGTGTTGATACCATTGTTGTTATCTATTGTTACACAAACTTTTCCATGCATTGTTAGTCATGAGGTATATATTGTTAGTCCGTGCAGAGTGTTTGTGAATTGCGTGTTGATTCCATTATTGATAACTATTGTTGCACGATCTTTGCCTTGCATTGTTGGTCATGAGATTCTTCTTATTAATATGCCCTGCCATCATTATGAATATCGATTTATTATCGATAATTATTATTTTTCGAAATCTGAGGTAGACAGTGACCTTCCTCATGCTTTGGAGGCCAAGTATGCAAAATTTCATCAAGGTCGGAATAAAACTGTACAGCTACAAGGCATTTCAAACATTACTTTTTACAGGGTGATCCCAAACATTATTTTTTGGTTAACTTTATTGCTGGTCCCTTTTTTGCCTTCGGGACAAAACCTTCGCTGAAATACATGAGATGTAATATATTCTTTAGACCCCTGAAGATTCAGGATAATTCGTCAAGTATTTTTCTAAATATTTGACAAAACGTCTAAAATCGAAAGTGTCCGATTACTTTTGGATAGATAGTGTATAAACCATACAGATAAAAAATGGTCTCTTCTAACTTCCACCCCAGTGAGGCAATCAAAACCAAACTAAATAGTGAAATAGCATATGCCTATGTTAGACTAAATTCCGAATTTTAACCTTCTCTCTCAAAAAATGTAGAAAATATGAAGGTGACAACCTTACGACAAATGGGCACTATAAAATACTAATAAACCATTAAGGAATGATATAACCAAGTGCCGAAAGGTTAAACAAAACCATTCGTGGAACCATATTTTTAACCGCCCTATGTTAACATTGTAAGTTTCTAATGGACCATAATGATACCATTGAACCACGTACCATTGAACTAATTTGGATTATCATTAATTTTACCTTGTATTCATTTATGACACATCAATCAAAGTTGTTTGATATATTACATGCCATATCTTAGCATTAAAAGTTCCAATGAACCATAATGGTTCCACTAAACCAGGTGCCTTTGAACCAGTTTCGACTATCATTAATTTTACGTTATATTCAATCATGATACATCATTCCAGTTTGTTTCATATACTACATACCATATCTTATCATTTAAAATTTTTGAGGATGTCATTAGAGCACGTGCCATTGTTTAGATTACAACCATTTTCAAAATGGTTCATTAGCGGAACCATATTTATCAATTGGCTAAAATAGTAATTAATATCCGCTTCTATCTCGTCATTACGATTTGTTTGAACTATTACTTAATACATCTCTCCATTGAAAATTGCTAGGTGGGAAAATAGAGGTACCATTTGTGCACGTGCCAATGAACCGATTTAGATAATATTTGTGATTGGTTCGTGCCATGAACCATAAACATCGACTGACGAAAACAGATTTTGAAAATTTTTCATAGCCTCGGAGGAGTTAGAGTTACAGACAGACAGACAGACACGTTTCCTCACACTGATAACATAAAGCACCTTTTGGTACTTAATAGAATACATGAACACAAATTTATACGGGCAACCTACTACGGGTCTTTTCCATCTTTTCGCAGGGCTTCTTCATTTTTAGTAAAAACAGGTTTCTGCAATAGGGAACTTTTCTGCCTTTTTCTAATAATATCATAGTACCTGTCGAAATTACAGTCATCCTCACAGCCTCTGCACATAAGAGGGTCTAACAGCCGCCTAACTTCGAAACATGAATAGTGATTTTTTGCTCAGATTACTTGGATCGCTCTCTCCGACTTCCAAATTGGGCAGACTCGTCGGACAACAGGATGGCCATTCCTATAATTACTACAACACTGTGTAGCATCGCAGGAGTATTTTTCGTTATTCTTTATACGACACATGCCACGGTGGGCTAGAAAGCGAGAATTAGGCTTAGTGTGACCGAATTTTAAGCACTGGAAACAACGTAGCGGATTCTGCACGTAGGCTCTATCTCCTGCGTTTAAATAGCTTAGTTAATAGTATGCGGTAGATTGTTTCCCTCGAAGCTTCTAATAAAGAAGTGAGTGGGTTGAACTTCACCATACCTCCAAAAACTGACGAGCTTGACACTAACGTCCTGATCTTTCAGTTCTTTCAAGAGATCTCTTATTTTAATTGTCCTAGATCCCTGCATGTAAATACACCCTTACAGACATTAAGGGTTTTATGGACTTACACCTTCACATTTATACCCCACCAAGTTTTTGATCTGATGTGAAGCCTGGAGTTGTCTGGACGAGCAAACCTGTACCGGAAGGTTTTCTTTTAATAAGTGACGTATCGATTTCGTATCTCTTTCTTTTGCTTAGACAATGATGTTTTTGATGGATCTATCACAATAAAAAGCTAGATGGCTCGCCTGATCTTCCCGTTTCAAAGTCATTGGATAATCACAGATTACTGTCCTTTCTCCATTTTCTCCTCCCTTATTAAGTTTATTATTTTTGTTTTCCATAAGAAGTAATATAAACTTCAGTCCTCTCATTCCCCAACCATCATCCAGTTCAACAAGGGGATGCACATTGGCACCATTGAGTTCTTCGTTCATGTTAAGTTGATGAGAATGAGCACAATGTTGAAAGTGTAGGCTGTTTTCGTCAAGACACGGCGCTATCCGCTGTTGCATATTCTTCGTGACTCGCCGCAGTGTTTCTCCGGTTATGTTCCTGATTTCAGCCGATATTTTGGAACATCCATACACCGTTTGACTCGGCAAGGCCCACGGATTAATATTTCGTAATTTTAATCGGTTATGTGCAGCAACTATAAAAATTATTAGCAAAATTCATTAGGCCAAAGAGATGAAAAATCAAGTCAAAATCAAGATTTTGGTAGCTTTTCCACGCAAAATTACTCCAAGCTGCTGTTTTCCTTCATTGTTCATCTACATGATGCACTGTTTTGTCCCTTTTTCTCCAAACTGAAGGTTCTATATGGTTCATCCTATACTTAACGTTTTCTTAGTTTTACAATTTTCATCATCTAACTAATGAAGAATGTAGAAGAAAAGAAGAACGAGACACTATCATCTAACTAAAGTTTGGGGCACGAGAGTTGGCAACTTCGTAGGGGAGGTATGAGGATATAACTATGCTAAAAAAAAATTAATTTTTAAATTAGTTTTTTTAACTGTACAACTTAGGGTTGGGAGTAGGAGAAGAGAACTAATACCCTTCATTCCCTTATTTAACATGATTAAATCCTCATATGAAGTTTCCAACTCTCATGCCCCTAATTTTAGGGAAGTCGATGTATTATGCATCAATATTATAATAAACGCTTTTATAATTTTCATTCAAAATCCTTCTTCATGACAGGGGAATTCAAATCAGAAAGTAATTAAAACTCTGGCTACTCACTTATAAGAAGAAATTAGGAGACGACCTTCCAATTTTCCACAAAGAAGTTTTATTCTGCATAGATGTACATTCCGGATGCTAAGCATCAATCGTTTAGTATGAAATGATGCTTTCTATCACATGATACATAGAGCCTTAAATGTCCCCATGGACGAAGATACAAAATTGGAAGAATGCACAAAGATTAAGGTGACAGCAAGAAGCAATTGATACCCAGTAGACGTCTTTGACAACCTCACCAAAAACTCTCTTGATTAAAAAAACAAATAGAGGAGGCTACCACTCTTGGAAAAACAGATAAAAAAGTGAACCAAAAATTAATTTCTTCTTCCAAAGGCTGGGAGAAAATCTGCAAGGATTTTGAATATAAAATTTCATACAAGAGCGAGTTCACAACCAAAGGACAACACAAAGGATAAAATCCCAAAACTATTCAGGTTATTCGTATACGAAATAGGAAATGACGTTTGTGACTTGATGTATGTGGGTCAAAGTAGCCGCCGCATTAACACAAAGATAAAAGAACATTTCATTCACATTAGGAACTACAGACCCGAGAAATCCCTCCTGGCTCCACCACCACTTATCAACCGACCACTTCATCTCGACTTGTGTGATGATATCAAGAAACTGAATTTACTTGAACCTATGGAGATTGTTAAAAGAAACTTATGAATAACGATAGATATCCAATAGATTTATCCGATTAGATGAACATAGTCAACCTTATTAAATAGCTGTTTATAGATATTATCCATCGGATTTTATTTAATTCTGTATCCTCTAATTCACCTGATTAGTGATTTTTGTTGTAGCTTTCTTTCCATTGGCTAATCAATCTCTTCCGTTGGTGTTTTGGATAATTCTTTCATACTGAACGATGGATGCTTAGCATCCGAACATCTAACAAGTAAGCCGAATAAAACTTCTTTGTGGAAAAGTTCTTCTTCTAAGGGAATTCAACCTTACTATAATTCATGACGATCCATCACATTTTCGTGAACAGTTCCGATGGAAATGGTAAAGAGGCACTGTACCAACACCTAGAAAGAAAGCCTATGCACTAAAAATTCATACATTGCTACATGATCATAAGAAGTCATAATTTAGGGCTTATTATTGGTGGAAATATGATTAACAATGATTTTTTATGATGATGTAACAATGTATGAATTTTCAGTTTACAGGCTTTCATTTAGGAGGTGTTGACTGTACCCTCATATATTGTACGCTTCTTATACGCTTATTTGACGGTTTGATGTAAACAATATTGAATATTTTTATTCAAAGAGGCTCTTTAAAAACTTTATTTGATTTCTAAACATGTAAAGTATGAAGGGAAAGAGAGCTTGAGAAGACGTAAGTGTATTTGCTTTTTTGTAAACTTTAAATAAGAGAAAGAGAAAGTTTCCTTTATTACCATGAAGAACAAAATTGGATCGAATTCGTAATGCTTTCTCTTACTCTTGTCGCAGTAACGTAGCTGATGGAAACAAAAAAAAACTGAAACGAGCGTACAGCGTACTTGAATTGATGGACCCCTAGAGAATGAATTTTGGAGAAAATGGTTTAGGAAACGTTATCAAAGTCAGAATTGATCCCGAATTCTCTTTGAAAGTAGTCTAAAATATTTTTTAGCTGAGGCATATAAATAATTGAAACATAAGACAATCATCTACACGAAACTAAGTAGATCTAGGATTTAAGATAAAATTTAATGTGTGCGAAGTCTTAAGCTCAGTGTTCATTTATTGTTTTCTCAAACTGATTTCTTTCTCAATTTAATGCCTAAGATGCATTAAACTTTTCTTTATTGGTCGTAAATTTTGATTTTCAGAGATAATCACAGAATATTAATGAAATGGGAAGTGGCTTTCTCGTCCTGATTAATATTTTGCCCAGGATACTTTAAAAAAATAGCACAGTATATAGTCTATACAGGGTGGTCATAAATTATTAAGCACATTTTGACAGTGAATATTTTATTAACCAAGAAATGTACACACTTCTTGTGAACATCATTGAAAAGTACAACTCAAGCAGTTTTTTTCCGTAATATTCCGAAGTTACAGCACTTCCACGTGTGCTCCTGCAGTGACTCGCAGAATATCCATTCGATATTCGATTTCACGCCATGTATTCCGCAGCATTTCAGGTGTCACTGTTGCAATGACGGCCACAATCCTTTCCCTCAATTCATCAAGATCACCCACTTTGCTGGAGTATACGCGGTCTTTTATGGAATCCTTTCCAGGAGCAGGTTTTCCATATTCCAAGCGGAATTGCCGTTGAACTGCTATCACGGATTTCTGCTCATGAAACCAAAGAACGCACATTGCTTTCTGCTGCACGGTCGCCATTTTCGCGTTTTGTGTTCCTACGCCAAACAGTGCTGCCGCCTGGTGGTGATAGTGACACCTGACAAACTGTTTGAGTTGTACTTTTCAATGATGTTCACAAGAAGTGTGTACATTTCTTGGTTAATAAAATATTCACTGTCAAAATGTGCTTAATAATTTATGACCACCCTGTATTTTTAATTAAACCATAAAAGCATATCCAATAGTGTCTGATTATTTGAAATTATTTTAAATATCAATTTTAATTTGTAAACGAATATGTCTATAACCCGTTGATAATGCGCAAGATAGCATTATTAAAATTAATTTAAAAATGAAATTATGATTGGGAAATGTGTTCAACAGCATGCATGGGTGAGAGAATTAGATTTTGTATGATCATGTTTGACTGAGATGTGAATATAATAAATAAGCATACGTTTTGTGAATGGGAAAATAGTGTATAATTTAGTGAGAGATATACGTATAAGTGGGTGCATGAGAATAAAGTGTGAAATCATAAAAACAGAATATTTATTTCTGAATTACATACATTAAAAAAAGTTTAAGTAGCGAAACCACATGCAAGTAGTTTTCGGCAATGAGATATGCCCTGTTCCATACCATTGTTGGCTCTCATTTGTTGGCTCTCATGACTCCATTAGAGTTTGCAATGTTGTATTTAAACGCCACATGAC